>PVKP010006751.1:58682-81163 GCA_004027715.1 Plecturocebus donacophilus | reverse complement strand
AAGAGGTTTTTAATACCCATTTTTAGACTGTATTTTAGCCTGGGCAATAAAACAAGAATCCCATTCTCTCTCCCTCTTTCTCTTCCTCTTTCTTTCTCTCTTTCATTCTTTTTTTATTCTTTCTTTTGCTGTTTCTTTCTTTCTCCTTTTCTCTTTTTCTAAAATCTCTTCCTCTTTCTTTCTCTTTCATTCTTTTTTCGTTCTTTTGCTGTTTCTTTCTTTCTCCTTTTCTCTCTGTTTCTAAAATCTCTTCCTTTCTTTTTCTTTTTTTTCTTTCTTCTGCTGTTTCTTTCTCCTTTTCTCTCTTTTTCTAAAAAAAAAAAAAAAAAAAAAAAAAAAGAAAAGCTACCATATCAAGTTCCTTTCTTGGGTTTTTAATGGGAATGCAGCAAAACACCTGGCATTTATTTTGGAAGAGGTGGGGAGACCCTTCTAGAATGAAAGAATAAGAGAGAAGATGCTGTGGGCATAGTTGTTTCTCTTCTCTCTTCAGGAGCTCCTTGCATCGCCGACACTTGCAGCCTCTCCTGTGTCTTGCTGTGACCTTAAGTGCCAACTTTGATAGTGGTTAATCTTCCCAAACCTGTCACTGCAGCTGTGTTAGTGCTGGGACGGAAGCTGGATGAGCTTCACGTCTTTGACATTGAGCCAGCTTGGCGCCCAGTAATGCTGACTCATCCACTTTTTTCCCCTATTTAGATCGATGGAATTAGAGAGAGACTATCTCAACGAAATAGACTGGCAATGGGGATTTATTCTAAAAAGAAACTCTTCGTCCCATTTTTGAACTCAGGACATATGAGCTCAGCCTGAGACAAGTAACACCAGGAACATCTTATGGGTCAGAGGATGCCCCAAATTCTCTGAAAGATTTTCAGTCATCAAGGAACATTTCTACTATGTTCCCCATTTTGTACAATGTTTACTGTGGCAGGAAAATGATTTTAATTCATGCTCTAAGTCTTACCAAGAGGGAATATAGACTGGGCATGGTGGCTCATGCCTATAATCCTAGCACTTCGGGAGACTGAGGTGGGCTGACTGCTTTAGCTCAGAAGTTTGAGTTCCCGGCCTGGGAAACATAGAAAAACCCTGTCTCTACAAAGCCTAAGAAAATTAGCCAGGTGTGGTAGTGCATGCCTGTAGTCCCAGTTACTCAGGAGGCTCAGGTAGAAGGAGGCTGAGGTGAGAGAATCACTTGAGCTTGGAGGCAGAGGTTGCAGTGAGCTGAGATTGTACCACTGTACTCCAGCCTGGGCAACAGAGGAAGACCCTGTCTGAAAGAAAAAAAAAAAGAAGGGATATAACAAAAATATGTTTACCACTCCTTTTTGTTCAAAATACCCTCATTATGTCAAAATAACAAAAATACCACCAGAATCTAGCTATACAAGCAAAACTCTCATTTGCATATTCCCATGAAGGACTCGCAAAAGTGTAACTTAAAATTAAGCAAATATTTATATTCAGGTAAATATTCTACCAAATCCCTGAATTTGGGCTTATTCAAGTTTTAAATTCTTTATTGTGATTAAAAACAGATGCTTTCTCTAATGAGATAGTAGTTTCATTTTTCATATTTAATCATTAAGAAAAGTCTGAACGATCAGAAATTATTATTATATCAGAATGTCATCGGCATGACTTTATCTAGATACATTTGAAGGACAGCAGACAGATGTGGAAGACAGGATTGTTCTGGCTGTGGGGAGTATTGGTGTGCAATGAGCCAGCAGCCCCTTCCAGCAACCAGTCTGGGAATCACAAAATGGGGTCATTCAGCTGACTTTTAGGACCCCAGGAGAGGGTTGCTTAAAAAAATTGGTTAAAAGATTGTTTTTGAATTTTCTTTGAAATTCAGTTGCCTGTTCCCATCCTCCACACTGTGCTGGATAATGGATTCTCAGGAATGGAATGGCACCTTGACCTTGAAGTCATACAGAAGTTCATATGAGGCTGGGAATGGTTGCTCACACCTGTAATCCCAGCACTTTGGGAGGCAGAGGTGGGTGGATCACCTGAGGTCAGGAGTTCAAGACCAGCCTGACCAACACGGCAAAACCTCATCTCTACTAAAAATACAAAAAGAAATTATGAGAGCATGGTGGCAGACACCTGTAATCCCAGCTACTCAGGAGGCTGAGGCACAATAATTGCTTGAACCTGGGAAGTGGAGGTTGCAGTGAGCTGAGATCACGCCACTGTACTCCAGCCTGGGCAACAGAGGGAGATCCATCAAAAAAAAAAAAGAAGTTCAAACAACTTGTATCAAAGCAATTATTAAAGCAAGGATACTTTGGGGTTTAATCCACACCCCTATACACAAACATTGTTATCCCCAATAACTCTGTAGAACCTACACATACGTTTCTTTCATCTAGTGCCTGGATTGCTCAAGCATCACATACTTGGTTTTTTTTTAATCGAAGAATGAGCACAGCAAAGATAAAACCAGGTTGAAAATACAAAGCCAATTCTGACTGTCTTGACAAGGTCAGTGGGCTCCAGGCTTCTGTGTGGGGAGGGCTGTTTGGAGAAGCGAGGACCATGTGTGTGGATTGGACACAGTGTTCTAGGGTTGCAAAGAAGTTTCCGAGGAGGCGTCTTTCTCTGTGAGATACTGTAACTGGTAAGGCATGGCAGTTTTCCTCTCCTGTGAACAAGAGAAGGCTTTCCTCTTCATGGATCACTTGGAATATATACCCCTTTTCCAAAGTCTCTGGAATAGGTGACACCTCCCACAGTGCAGGCGTCAACCTACGCGAACAGTTACCGTGCCAGTACAACTGTCAGTTTAAAAAACGTATTTCTGGCTGGGCGTGGTGTCTCACGCCTGTGATCCCAGCACTTTGGGAGGCCAAGGCAGGCGGATTGTGAGGTCAAGAGATGAAGACTATCCTGGCAGACATGGTGAAACCCTGTCCCTACTAAAAAATACAAAAATTAGCTGACGTGGTGGCACATGCTTGTAGCCCCAGCTACTTGGTTGGCTGAGGCAGGAGAATCGCTTGAGCCTAGGAGGTGGAGGTTGCAGTGAGCCAAGATCGTGCCACTGCACTCCTGCCTAGAGATAGAGCGAGACTCCATCTCAAAAAAAAAAAATGTATTTCTTCACTTATTTATGCCATCATTCATTCATTCAATCAACAGGGTATAGGCCAGTGCTAGACTAAAATATAAAAATGTAAATGAGATGAGCTCCCTCTAACCTTGGGGAGATCCCAGTGGAAAACAAACAAATACAGAGACCATGGCAGGTGCTGAGACAGTGTGTGTACACAGGGCCTTGGGAGTGGCAGGCAGTCCGGGAAGGGGGAGAAGGGGACCCACCATGGAGACGGGGAAGGAAGCATCCTACCTTGGGAAGGTCTGAGAACTCCCTGTGTTCAGAGACCTGAACTGGCCTTGCTTTGAGACCCAAAAGAGCAGTTCACATCTCCCTGGTTTACAAGCAGATTATACCCAGGAGGGGTGAGAGGTGAACACAGCGTGTTTTGAAAACTGTGTGTGTAGTCCTCTAAAGGGCATCTGAAAGGTCCTCACCAATTCTTCTTTTGACGGAAGCCTGTGCTTTCCACAGTGTGTTCTGTGGCCCGTCATCCTGCTCAAAGCTCTGCCGAGAAAAAGGCAGAGGAAGGTTCCTGAAAAGCACATTTGGGAAACAGTATGCATGTATCTTCTGGTTGACTCACAATGCACAATGGTTTCTCAAAGGCTCTGAGAAGTCCTGCAGTAGAAAAGCTTGTTCAACCACACTTCACCTAGTGCTTTCCACGTTCCTTAAAGACAGAGGAAGCTTCATTCTTTTTTTTGAGATGCAGTATTGCTCTGCCACCCAGGCTGGAGTGCTATGGTGCCATCTCGGCTCACTGCAGCCTCTGCCTCCCAGGTTGAAGCGATTCTCCTGCCTCAGCCTCCCAAATAGCTGGGACAAACAGGTGCCTGCCACCAGGCCCAGCTAATTTTTGTATTTTTAGTAGAGATGGGGTTTCACTATGTTGACCAGGCTGGTCTTGAACTCCTGACATAAGGTGATAGGTCTGTCTTAGCCTCCCAAAGTGCTGAGATTAGAGGCGTGAGCCACCATACCTGGCCTAGGAAGCTTCATTCTTAGATACCTAGTAATTGTATTATGAGAAGCACTGAATTTGGTTTCTAAAAGCCCTGGATAGAGGTGTAAACTATGGAGGGCATATGCTATGCAGTCATTAATAATTGATGCAGAATGATCTATCAGAGTTGGCTCAATCGCTGAAGTTCTTGAGGAGACTGTTCCTTAGGCAGTCTTAGCGTGGGATGGAAAAGGAAAAAAAGACAAAGGTGGGAGTGGGCCAAATATAGAGAATGGAGTGCCAGAGAGAATTCTAGCCATTCACAACCCCACAGCACCTTGCCTACTAGACTTATGATTGACAGAGAGAAAAATAAGCAAAGCTGAGGACAGGAATAAAGACAGTGAATTGACTTGATGGCCCACGGAGGTTTAGCTGTGTCATTGTGAAGATCTACATGGTCCCTGAATTAACTGGCTTTATTCTGATTTCATGTCGGGTAGGACTGAAAACCTTCCGGAGTTTCATTTCCTTTTTTTTTTGGAGATGGATTTTCACTCTCGTCACCCAGGCTGGAGTGCAATGGCCCAACCTCAGCTCACTGCAACCCCTTCCTCCTGGGTCCAGGTGATTCTCCTGCCTCAGTCTCCCAAGTAGCTGGGATTACAGGTGCGTGCCGCCGCCATGCCCAGCTAATTTTGTATTTTCAGTAACGACAGGGTTTCTCCACGGTGGTCATGGACTTGAACTCCGGACTTCAGGTGATTCGCCCACCTTGGCCTCCCAAAGTGCTGGGATTACAGGCATCAGCCACCACACCCGGCCTCTTTTCTTGTCTTTGGGCATGGTCTCAGCCTTCCTTCTCCTGAAGAAGTCATTTATACAATATGGCCAACAACACGGGCCAATTCAGGTCTTGACAAGTCCTCAGAATGTGTGAGGAAATAAAGCACTTCAGACATCCTAAATGTCACTGGGGTTTGGGGAGGTAATGAATCACCACCCTTTCCACCAGACTCCAAATCATGAAATAGATGCCACAGTCAGAGAAATATAAGAAAGTCGGCATTATCCGGCCGGGCACAGTGGCTCACGCCTGTAATCCCAGCACTTTGAGAAGCCGAGGCGGGCGGATCACAAGGTCAGGAGTTCAAGACCAGACTGGCCAACATGGTGAAACCCCGTCTCTACTAAAAATTACAAAAATTAGCTGAGCATGGTGGCTCGTGCCTGTAATCCCAGCTACTTAGGAGGCTGAGGTAGGAGAATTGCTTGAACCGGGACCAGGGAGGCGGAGGTTGCAGTGAGCTGAGATCACGCCACTGCACTCCAGCCTGGGCTACAGAGTGAGATTCCATCTCAAAAAAGGAAAAAAAAAAAAAAAGAAAAAAAGAAAGCATTATCCATGGCTGGATTAGGCTGCATGACGCCAAAACTGGAATCTTCATACTTTCCCCTGAACCACCCTTCCCCACCAAGTGCCAGGCTGCATCGGTGCAGGGTACCATGAAGGCTGGGGAAGGCTGGCCCCAGTGAGCTTGTCACATGTCATGTAGCTGCAAGAGGAGAAGGGGCTGCATTGGGGTAGCTCGTCTCAACGACCTTGAACACCTTAACCCCACCCATGGGGAAACTGGACTCACGGGGGCTAAGTCTCCCCATCGCACCAACTAGAGAAGTCTCCTCCAGTGGAGATGACCATAAGAATATGGTAGAAGCATCAGACTTCACTGAGAGCTCAGAAGTGTTGGGAAAGTCTTAGTCTGAGGGCCCAGGCAGGAATGTGGGGAGCTGGGGATCACCTTTCAGCCCTCAGATCCCCTCATCTCCCCCACAGCTCCGGCCTCTGTTAAAATTTATTTGGGTTAGCAGTTCTCAGAGGCTAGTCTGTCTGAGTCTGTGTGCTGTTGCTTATCATGGAATACCTGAAACTGGAACATTTATAAAGAAAAATAATTGATTTCTTTTTGTTGTTGTTGAGACAGGGTCTTGCTTTGTAGCCCAAGGCAGGAGTGCAGTGGCAAGATCTCAGCTCACGGCAGCCCCTCCCTAGGTTCAAGTGATTCTCCTGCCTCAGCCTCCCAAGTAGCTGGGATTACGGGCACGAGCCACCATACCCAGATAATTTTTATATTTTTAGTAGACAGGGTTTCACCGTGTTGGCCAGGCTGGTCTTGATTTCTTGACCTCATGACCACCTGCGCTGGCCTCCCAAAGTGCTGGGATTACAGGCATGAGCCACCTCGCCTGGTCTGAAGATTAAGTTTCAACAGGAGTTTGGAGGGGACATTCATTCAAACTATCCCACTAACCCACTGGCTTTCATTCTACCCCTGGCTTTCCTGTTCCAGAAAGTACACCGGAATGCAGTGAGTAACAGTGATGATATTATGAATTATAACTAATCTTTTGAATTATAGTAATTTATGAAAATAACAAATCATTCACAGGCTTTAGTACTTTATAATCAGTCACAAATTACTTGCAGTGCACGCCCTGATTCCTTAGGCCTACCAGTGAGCATAGGGATATGTGGTTGAGAAGTGCTGCGTTAGCTTTATCTGTTTCACAGAAGCATTAAAAAACAAATGCTTTGCCTTTTCTGGGACTCAGTTTCCTCATTTGTAAAATGAAAGTTCAGACTAATGAGTTACCAAATGCTATGCTTGATGGAAGAAAAGAATGTGGCTCGCGCCTGTAATCCCAGCACTTTGGGAGGCCGAGGCACGCGGATCACAAGGTCAGGAGATCGAGACTATCCTGGCTAACACGGTGAAACCCTGTCTCTACTAAAAATACAAAAAATTAGGCAGGCATGGTGGTATGCGCCTGTTGTCCCAGCTACTTGGGAGGCGGAGGCAGGAGAATCGCTTGAACCTGGGAGGCAGAGGTTGCAGTGAACCGAGATCGCACCACTGTACTCCAGCCTGGGCTACAGAGCGAAACTCCATCTCAAAAAAAAAAAAAGAAAAAGAAAAAGAATATTTGTGATTTGGGCCAGGCGTGGTGGCTCATGTCTGTAAGAGCACTTTGGGAGGCTGAGGCACATGGCTCACTTGAGCTCAGGAGTTTGAGACCAGCCTAGCCAACATGACAAAACTCTCTCTCTACTAAAAATATAAAAATTAGCTGGGCATGGTAGCACACACCTCTAATCCCAGCTACTTGGGAGGCTGAGACACTAGAATTGCCTGAACCCAGGAGCCGGAGGTTGTAGTGAGCTGTGATCATGCCACTACATTCCAGCCTGGGTGACAGAGTGAGACTCTGTCTCAAAAAAAAAAAAAAAAAAGTTCATAATCTTCTAGTGAAACAACCATGATTTGGAAACATTTCTCAATATTTAGTATCTTTGATTTGGGTTCAGTTGTATCCATCCATCCTTCTATCCATCCATCCTTGGATTCACTTGTACATTCATATATTCAGCAACATTTATTGTTTGTTATATGCCAGACAGCAGGGATATGACATTACAAGGAGACTAGGGCCTGGCCTCCATTACACTCCAGTAGGGGAAATGGTCACCAACCATAGTGATGGCAATCGTGACTAGCACTACGTGGGCCTGGGAAAGAAAGTCTGATCTGGGAGCCCAGGGCAGGGAGGCTACACTGAGAAGTGAAGAGTGGACCTGTGACCTGGTGGGGAGCAGAGGGCTGCAGGCTCCAGGCAGATGTGCAGCTGGGGAGCTTCATGCGGGCTGAGGCAGGAAAGGGAGGTTGGGGCTACAGCTGAGAGCAAAGCGAAGCCACGGTGGGGTGACAGGAGCAGACTTTGATTTCTAAGCTGTTGCTCTGGCCACAGCTGGAAGGACAGAATGAAGGGGTCAGGGAGGATGGGAGGAGGGGCTGCTGCACCTGTTCAGGTGAGAGATGGTGCGGGTGGCAAGTACAGGGCAGCGGGGGGTAATGCCACACGGCTCCATCTTGCTTTGCAACAACAGCTCCTTGAGCCTGGGTCCTGTCTTGAACTTCTTCCAGATAATGTCCTTGTGTATGCAATGGGGGCCACCTCTCTACCAGGCTGTTGTGTGGATGAAATGCAATCCTAATAGAAAAGCACCCGGGCCTGGTGCGGTGGCTCACCCCTGTAATCCTAACACTTTGGGAGGCCAAGGCAGACAGATCATCTGAGGTTAGGAGTTCAAGACCAGCCTGGACAATATGGTGAAACCCCGTCTCTACTAAAGAGGCAAAAATTAGCTGGGCGGGGTAGCATGTGCCTGTAGTCCCAGCTTCTCAGTGGCTGAGGCAGGAGAATCGCTTGAACTCGGGAGGCGGAGGTTGCAGGGAGCCGAGATCATGTCACTGCACTCCTGCCTGGGCGACAGAACGAGACTTGGTCTCCAAAAAAAAAAATGAAAAGTGCCTGACAGGGTGTGGCCCGAGTCAGTGTTTAGTACATGGCAACTCTCCGTCCCTACGGCTTTGCTTTATGGTTTCGCTGGCTCCTGAAAGCCTGGTCATGCAGGGGCCAAGTTTGCTTTTCCACGGCTGGCCTCCTTCCTCCCTTTAAGCATTGCACGTGTGTGTTTTCAGAACGACGCACTTAAGAAGCCGTCTGCATCCCCGTCATCTGCTCAGACCTTGGTTGCAGCAGATGACCCCCTCCAGCCCCTACCCATGCTTCTCCCTTCACTGTGCTGGGGTGGCTGGTCTGCGATGGAGGCGGCAATCCCTGTGCCCCACTGACCTCCACACAGAGGCAGTGCCCCCGCAGGCTGAAAGGCTTCCATTCAGGGTGCTGGCCTGTGGATTCTGAGCAGAGCCTCTATCCCACACATTTCAACTCAATCTTGAAGCACAAAAGGATATTATGTAAGCTTCAATTAACGCAGAGCCCTCAACAGATCAGTTCTTAGAATTTTTCCTGCCCTTAGGCAAATCTGCTCCTGGTGAGCGGCTTTAATCTGGCTTTAAAAATTACTTCTGATGGGTAATCAAAGAGATTGCTGGTGCCCAGCTTCTGCTAAATAAACCCACGTCTGGGTTCTGATTTGGGGGGAGTTGTTGTGTGTCCCATACTCCATGGAAAATTCGTTCCTGGTTGCTCTCTGATAAGACCGCACAAGGCTGCAAGATGCCAAAATAGAATTTATCGTCTTGTCCCAGATGGTAATGACTTCAGCCAGCCTGAAGGGAAGCCACATACTCTCTCAAGTTGGCAGTTCCTGTCAGAAGCGTGGACAAGAAAGTGGCTTTGTTTATTTTCAGCTTGATAAAGCCGACATAAATAGGGTTACTTCATTTCTGAATTACACACCCTTAATCTTATCCCATAATAAACTGTTTGACCTCAGTTAATAGGTGGGACATGATGAAATGTAAAGTGCTTGTTACAAGGAAAATTGCCAGGTGCAGAAAGCTGAGCAGCTAAGAGGGGAAGGAGGAGGAAGAGGAGGAAGAGGAGGAGTCGTCGTTGGTTGGGGAGACATCGGGTTTTGTTCTGGAACTGGTGCTTTCCAGAAAGCCAGGCCAAGACACTTTACCCAAACCCTGAGTAGTTTTCCAGATGTCAGCCTGCTCGGGCCAGAGCTCTCCGTGGGCCCATCTGTCCTCCGTGACCATTTGTGAATTGGAGGGTTTTATGTACTTTACCCTCTGAGGTTTCTCTTCTTTGTCCTAATCAGCTCTGCTTTTGGGTCAGAAAATGTGAATGTAGTTGACACAGTAGCCAGCTCTCTTTTGGGTCTTCTTTGTCCTAGTCAGCTCTGCTTTTGGGTCAGAAAATGGAATCTAGTTGACACAGTAGCCAGCTCTCTTTTGGGTCCTCGGGCACCATTCTCATGTCCCATGTGCAGGAACAGGCATTAGATAAGATGACTGCAATGGTGATCCTGTGTACATACCTACTTCAAGGATGTCAAACGACGCCGCATGTACTGCAGAGGTGAGAGGCTGGACAGAGAGGCTGGAATGGGGCTGGGGGAACAGGCTCTTGCCTTCCTTGGAAGTTTTTATTCATTCTGCATAGCAGAGTGGACAAGAATATTGTGACCAGGGGAATCAGCTGCCCACGGTGAGATCCATGCTTAGCCTCTGTTCTCCAGGGTTCTCATCTGCAAATGGCAACAGTAGTACCCACCTTGCAAAGCTGTTGTTGGTAGAGCTAAATGAGATAATCCACGCAAAGCACTGAGGCCTAGTGAATTTCATCCGTCATTATTTTCCCAGCTTTTTATTTTGGAAAACTTGAAACCTCAAAAGTGTTGAAAGGATAGGACAGTAAATACCCATCTGTCTATGGTATTAGTGTGCTTGGGCTGCTGTGAGCGAATGCCACAGCCTGAGTGGCTTCAACAACAAAAATGTATTATCTCATGGTTCTGGAGGCTGGAAGTCCTGGTCAGGGTGCCAGTGGAGTCAGTTTCTGGTGAGGCCTTTCTTCCAGGCCTGCAGAGGTCACAAAGCTTTTCCTTTGTGTGTGTGCATTCCTAGTGTTTCTTCCTCTCCTTTTTTTTTTTTTCTTTTTTCTGACACAGGGTCTCATTGTTGCCCAGGCTGGAGGGCAGTGCCATGGTCTCAGCTCATTGCAGCCTCAACCTCTGGAGCTCAAGTGATCCTCCCACCTCAGCTTCCTGAGTAGCTGGGACTGCAGCTATGCATCACCACCCCCAGCTAATTTTTATATTTCTTTTTAGAGATGAGGTTTCACCATGTTGCCCAGGTTGGTCTTGAACTCCTGAGCTCAAGTAATCTGCCTGCCTCGACCTCCCAAAGTGTTGAGATTACAGGTGTGAGCCATGCACCCGGCCTCTTCCTCTTCTTATAAAGGACACTAGTCCTATCTGATTAGGGTGTCACTACTATAACATCACTTAACCCAACTGCCTCCTTAAAGTGCCTGTCTGTCTCAAATACAGTTGCATTGGGGGTTTGAGGGGGGCACAATTCAGTTTATAGCACATATTTTAAAAATGGAACAAGAACACTCTTCACCACTTTACTGTATGCATCCATGTATGAAGGTGTGTGCCCTGCCTGGAGCAGAAAACCAGAATTTTGATAGTGGCCGTTGAGAGTAGAATCTTTCCACTAGCCACATCCAGAACACTGTGGGTTTATGTGTGTGTGAATATGTGTGCATGTAACAAACAGTTACAAAAAGATTCCATCAATTTTCCTGTGCTATTTCCTGTATAATAACTTTACAGAAAATAGTAAAAGATTTAGAAAAGCCATACGTCCATTAACTTTGCCTTGAGCAATTTCTCTTGTTACTAGACTATGTAGGATCATAACAAGTATATAGATCACGATTATGTAAAAATTTAAAAATTATACCCCCAAACAATTGTGTAGGAAATATCAGAAAATTCACTAGAACTCTGTGGCAAGCATGTGGCAATATTTTTTCTTATTTTTTTCTATATTTTTCAAACTTTGCATTGGCCACATATTATTTTTAAAATTGAAAAATGCATAGCATTAAAACTGTGTAGAACTGAGCAACATAGTCCAAATGCAGCATGTAATAAGCCAGTCTATAATAACTAGATCGTTATCTGTAGCGAGTCCAGAATTCGGAGCCAGGTTCCCCCAAGTTCTCTGCATGTTTCATCCCCACCCCCCCCACATTACCCAGGTAAGTGTGTTCAAGTTAAGACAAATATGGGTATGAAGGTGATTCAGCTCTCAGAAGTTATACATAGGTCAGGTGCAGAAATTCCACAGCCAAATATAAATGATTTGGGGATTATGCCTATGACTTCCCCACCTGTTAAATGTGAGGAATCAAGTTAACTGTTACCAGGAATCGCTTTTTATTTCAAAGCCTGGCATTGCCAACTTGTGCTTTTTCCTGAACACCTAAGGATCTCCAGGAGTGCTGGGGACCTGGCTATAACATTCTCAGGGCTCGTTCAAATCCCCTATGATGATTTATTCTTATTAACAACTTTCTGGTGGCTCACACCTGTAATCCCAGCACTTTGGGAGGCTGAGGTGGGAAGAGTGCTTGAGTTTGAGACCAGCCTGGGCAACATAGCGAGACCCTATCTCTACAAAAAAATTTAAAAATTAGCTGGGTGTGGTGGTGCAAACCTGTGGTCCCAGCTACCCTGGAGGCTCAGGTGGGAGGAGTGCTTGCACGTAGGAGGTAGAGGCTGCAGTGAGCGATCTGTGTGCTGCTGTACTTCAGCCTGGGCTGAAGTGAGCAAGACCCTGTCTTACAAACACACACACACAAACAAATGAAACCTTTTTGGGTTTCCTGCATTTTAGACTATTACAAATGAGTTGCCACATTTCCGCCTTCACTGCTGACCAGCATGGAAGGCCCACACTGAGCACCTGCGATGCCCTGCACTGGCTTTTGGAGAAACAAGGGCATGCGTATTGGTTACAGGAGGGGTGTGGGGTGGGGGGCTCTCACAGAGAGGAATGAGCTGCATGTGGATGGTGTGTCTGTGGTTAGGGCACTTGGTGGCCTTTTGTGGGGGTGAGTGGGGTGACCTGCCTGCAGTGTGGCTCTGTCCTTGGCATTCCTGAGAACCAATAAAACATTAAATGTTTTCATCATTGGCAGCGTTGGTCTTGGAGGCTTCTGCACCGCTTCTGAGAGTTCTGCCAGCCTGAATCCATGCCTTGTGTCCCCAGAGGTGACTGAGCCAAGGAAGGACCCACAGGGAGCCAGGGGGCCAGAAGGTTATTTGCTGCCCGGGCCGCCACAGCCCCAGGAGCGAGAGCACCCCTCATCCTCCATGCCCTTTGCCGAGTGTCCCCCGGAAGGTTGCTTGGCAAGTCCAGCAGCGGCACCTGAAGATGGTCCTCACACTCAATCCCCCAGGAGGGAACCTGCCCCAAATGCCCCAGGGGACATCATGGCAGCGTTTCCCGCTGAGAGGGACAGCTCTACTCCACACCAAGAGATTCCCATCATCCCCGGTGCTGGACGAGAGAGCGAGCCGAAGGAAGAGGGACAGAAGTCCTCCTCCTCCTTCTCCAGTTGCATTGACCAGTCACCTGGAATGTCACCAGTATCTCTCAGAGAGCCAATGAAGGCACCCCTGTGTGGAGAGGGGGACCAGCCTGGTGATTTAGAGTCCCAAGGGAAAGAGGCTGCAGGTGGCTTTCCCCCCGCAGAGTCCAGGCAGGGGGTGCCTTCTGTGAAAGTGACCCCTGATGTCGTTGCTCTAGCCGAGCTGGGCGCAGAGAGCTCAGCTGTCTTAGAGAAGTCCCTCCTAAAACCAGAGGCCCTGATCCCACCAGATCCAGCCCTGAAAGCCTCAGACAGAGGAAAATGCCAAGTGGAGGTGCCGCCTCAGTATTTAACGGATGACTTGGAATTCCTCAGAGCCTGCCGTCACCCTAGGAGCAATGCAGGGGCTGCCCCAGAAGCAGAAGGGAATGCCGCTTCCCAGGAGAGCTGCCAGCAGCCAATGGGCGCACATCTGCCGCCCACAGGGCTACCTCAGGGCTCACTGAGTCCTGCCCTGGCGCCAGGGGCTGGGGGCTCTGGGAAGGAGGCTCTGGACACCAGCGATGTTCAGGGTCACCTACAGACAGGTGTGCGAGGAACCGAGCCCAGTCAAGTTGTCTGCGTGGCAGCAGGCGGCCAGCCTGCAGGGGGTTCGCTTGTGAGCCTGGAGCCCTCCCTGCTCCCTCCGACTGAGGAGGCATATCCAGCTTCAAGACTTGCTTCTCTCCCAGCTGCTCAGATTTCTACTGCCATGGAAGGACCTGGATCATTGTCCAGGGAATCAGTTTCCAAGGCCGGGATGCCAGTGTCTGCAGATGCAGCCGAAGAAGAGGTGGTGAATGCAGGGTTGGTGGGACTGGAGAGGCAAGCATCAGACCTTGGAAGCAAGGGAGAGCATCCAGAAGGGAGCTCTGGAGAAGTTGCTGCCCCATCATCCCAGGAGCGGGGAGAGCACTTGAACAGGGAGCAGAGCCACGTGGTCCAACAAGGAGTACCACCCCCTCCTCTTCCCAATGCCCGAAGTGACAGTGGCAGAGAGTCACTGGGGCCATCTGATGGAGCTGAGGCCCATGAAGATGCCACAAGCCCAGCTGTGGTGAAAGAAGGAAGCGGATCCCCTGGTGACAGCCCTAGAGGAAAGGAAGAAGGCCCGGAGCTGCCTGACAGTGCAGACCCTGGGAACCTGCAAGGAGAGGACTCTTGGGCTTCCAGCAGCATGCACAATCAGGAAGTAGGCAAAGACGAGCTTTCAAAGTCAAGCAGTGATGCAGAGAGCAGAGACCATCCCAGCTCACACTCAGCACAGCCACCCAGAAAGGGGAGTGCCGGTCACACGGATGGGCCTCACTCTCAGACAGCAGAGGCCGATGCATCTGGCCCACCACACAAGCTGGGTGAGGAGGAGCCCATCCTGCCCCCTGTGCCAGATGGAGCTGGTGAGCCCACTGTTCCTGAAGGAGCCATCTGGGAGGGCTCAGGATTGCAGCCCAAATGTCCTGACACCCTTCAGAGCGGGGAAGGACTGGGGAGAATGGAGCCTTTCCTGACTTTAGAATCAGAGAAATCAGAGCTTCTGCCAACTCCTGTTGTGGAGGTTGGACCCAAAGCCCCGGAAGGGGAGAACACATTGGAAATAAGGAAGATAGGCAGCTGTGATGGGGTGGGCTCGCTGACATCCCCAGGTCAACCCTGTGGGCCGGGGTATGATGCACTGAGACAGGAATTTCATGCTGGGGTGCCACATCCCCCCAAGGGGGAGAACTTGGCAGCAGACCTGGGGCTCACGGTGCTTGGCCTGGACCAAGATCAGCAGGAAATCCCGTCCTGCCCCGGGGAAGGCTGGATAAGAGAAGCTGCATCCGAATGGCCTCCACTATCTTCTAAGCAGCATCTCCAGGCATCCCAGGCAGACTCAGAGGCATCCATCTTTGATGTGCTCAAGGAGCAGGCCCAGCCACCTGAAAATGGGAAAGAGACTTATCCAAGCCATCCAGGTTTTAAGGACCAGGGAGCAGATTCTTCCCAAATCCACAAACTTGTGGAACCTCAGGAAGATATGAACTTGCCCACGCATGGAGGACAGGAGCAGGCATTGGGATCAGAACTTCAAAGTGAATTCTCCAAAGACAGCCTGTCTGATGCTCCTCATTCATCTCCCACTGACATGGTTTGGGAGAGTTCTCCCATAGAAAAGCTAGAATCGTCAGCACCAAGGAGACAGAAATTGCCTGCAGTAGGTGAGAAGCAGCCAGAAGGAGCATGCAGTGACGGTCAGTCCTCGAGGGTCTCGCCTCCAACGGCAGATGTCTTAAAAGACTTTCCTCTTGCAGAGAACTTGAGCAGAAAGGAAACTTGCTGTACTGGGCAGGGGCCAAACACGTCTCAACAGGCGTTGGCTGATGCCTTGGAAGAAGGCAGCCAGCATGAAGAAACATGTCAGAGGGATGCAGGAGCTTCTGAAGTAGCTGATGGTTGTTCCCCACTCTGGGGCTTGAGTAAGAGGGAGGTGGCAGGTGGAAACACAGTGGAGGACACAGTGGAAACACCTTGTCAGCCTGACTCAGTAGCGCTCCTGGATGCAGCTCCCTGCCAGCCAGCCCTGGCGTCTGCCAGCCCCACAGTCACACCCACCCAGGAGGCCCCAGAGCCAGAGGCATGTGATGACACCCAGGAAGGCAGGCAGCAACCAGTGCCAGCCCCACAGCAGAAAATGGAGTGCCCGGCCACTTCGGTTGGAGAGGCCCCAGAGCTTCTTGCAAGTTTCCCATCCACTGGGGAGCAGGGTGGTGAAGCGGGGGCTGCTGAGACTGGTGGGAGTGCTGGTGCAGGAGATCCAGGAGAGCAGCAGGCTCCAGAGGAACCAGGAGAAGCTGCTTTAAGTGGTGGCTTCTTTCAGACTGAGCACTGCCTTACCTCCAGGGAGGAAGCGTCTACCTCTGCCCTGCATGAGCCCTGTAAAGCTGAGCAGCCCACGGCCAGCTGCCAGGATGCCTCGCTGCCAGCCAGAGAGCAGGGTGGGATTCCCAGGAGCACCATGGATATCTCTGTACACCAGGCTGTCCCAGATCCAAAGGAGCTCCGGCTGTCTGGGCCACCAGAAGTGGCTGCTCCTGACACCCCTTACCTGCAGGTCAACAGTGCTATCCAGAAAGGAGCAGAAGACAGCGGAGTGAAAGCCATTTCCCCTGCAGGCCCCAGAGCTCCTGGCGAGAGCCCCTGTCCTGTCAGGGGGCCCCTGGTTGCCTTGGAAAACGCTGCCTCCATGAAGCTGTCTGCTGGCTCCCTCACCTCCCTCTTGCAACCAGGAGCTACAGGTGGAGAAATCTCTGCAGTGCAAGCCAGCAGCAGCAGCCCCAAAGCCGGAACCACAGACGGACCTGTGGACTCCATGCCATGCCTGGACGGGATGCCACCTCTGGCCAAGGGCCAGCAGGCAACAGGGGAGGAGAAAGCAGCAGCGGCTTCGGGTGCAGGTGCCCAGGCCAGCGAGGAGGGCATGGCAGCAGGAGAGACGGAGGGCAGCATGGAGAGGTTGGGAGCGCCTCCCCAGGACCCGTGGCAGAGCACATCAGGTGGTGTGGACACCAGCTCCGAGCAAATCGCCACCCTCGCTGGCTTCCCAGACTTCAGGGAGCACATCGCCAAGATCTTCGAGAAGCCTGTGCTCGGAGCCCTGACCGCACCTGGAGAAAAGGCAGCAGCTGGGAGGAGCGCAGCGGGCAAGGACCTTGCCAGGCCACTGGGCCCAGAAAGGCTTGTTGATGAGCCTCCAGGAGTGGATGTCACCCCTCTCCCTGCACCTCCTGCTCCACTCCAGGTGGAGAAGAAGCAAGAGTTGGCTGGAGAGGCTGAGATTTCTAGTCTGGCTCTGCAGGATCCAGCTTCAGACAAGCTTCTGGGTCCAGCAGGGCTGACCTGGGAGCAGGACTTGCCAGGTGCTGGTGTGGGGAAGGAGATGGCAGGTATCTCACCCACACTGAGGGAAGATGAGAGGCCAGAGGGGCTAGGGGCAGCCTGGCCAGGCCTGGAAGGCCAGGCTCACTCACAGCAGGAGAGAAGCGGGCAGGAATTACCTTCAGGTCTTCCTTCACCAGCAGCTACTCAGGAGCTCCCTGTGGAGAGAGCCGCTGCCTTCCGGGTGGCCCCCCATAGCCATGGAGAAGAGGCTGTGGCCGAAGACGAAGATCCTTCTGGAAAGCAGCACCAGGAAACATCTGCCTGCGACAGTCCACACGGAGAAGATGGTCCTGGGAACTTTGCTCACACAGGGGTTCCTGGGCATGTGCCGGGGTCCACCTGTGCCCGGGAAGATCCTTCTCCCCAGAGGGAGGCTTTGAATATGCCTGAGGCCAACAGTGAGCCCTGGACCCCTGACACGCTTCGGGGTGAGAGGAGGCCTGGAGTCACTGCTGGCATCTTGGAAATGGAAAATGCCCCGGGCAACCAGAGCACCCATGCACCACCAGCTAAAGAAATGGCAGACACTGCCCTGGAGCCCTGCAAGGTGGCAGACGCTGCTGGAGAAGCAGAGGGTGACATCACCCTGAGCACAGCTGAGACACGGGTGTGTGCTTCCAGTGACCTGCCTGAAGCAGGTACTATGAGGGCATTCTCCATCGTGGCTGGCGACTTGGCGCTGCCAGGAAGCTGTCGGGACGCAGCCTGCCCTGACAAGGCCCAGGGGATGGAGGGTACAGCTGCCCTTCATGGGGACAGCCCAGCCAGGCCCCGGGAGGCTAAGGAGCAGCCAGGGCCTGAGCGCCCCATTCCTTCCGGGGACAGGAAGGTGTGTGTCTCCTCACCTCCAGAACCTGATGAAACTCACGACCCGAAGCTGCAACATTTGAATTCAGAACCACTCCACGCTGACAGGTACTTAAATGAAAAAAATCCCCACAGGAATGTGTGATCAGTTTCAAAGGTGATTCCCAGCCTGATTTTTAAAAGTCAGTGGCATAGATGGGTGGTTTTCCATATCTAATTGCTAAATGAATCTGCTTACCCCTTTTGGGTGTCCTGAGGCTCTGAAAAATGTGAGAACTATGATTGGAGGCTGGAAGCTGTTCACTGTCTTGTTCCTTTTCTTGTGTCCCTTAATTTATTTCATTTAAGCCAGTGGAAAAGTATGGACTGTTTACTGGCTGGCTGTACACTATTACGTGATAGGCTATGGTCAGTCATAAATTTTTCTGGAGTCCAGATACATCTGCTTTTGAATCTGGATTTATTTAGGCAGGGGCCCTAAATGATTCAAAAGTATCTCAGACCCATTGATTCCTAAAGTTCTTTTTCTTCCCCTATAGGGATTTTTTTTTTTTTTTTTGTAGTAGCCACTGAAAGCTTTAATTGGGAAATGTGCTTTTTCAGTAGGACCCAGGGAGTAATGCCCCACTGTCGTCATTATCCTATCAATCACTTTCTTTCATTATCCCAGAGAGAGCCCCAGGCCTGGCCCGTCCATCTTACCTTTGGTTCCTGAGAAGGACGCTCCAAGAGTCGTGGATAAAGTCACTTCACATGAGGCCAGAGGTGCGGAAGGAACAGAAAGGTCAGTGAAGGGTATCGGTCTTTGGAAGGCCATGATGCCTTCCTTAGACACAGACACACTGGATGTTTTGTAAAGGAGAGTAGTCCTTATATAGCATGTGTTCTTATATAAGAAAGAAGCAAATGGCCATTCCCATTTTATGTACAGGTACAGTAGCACCTGGGATGACTAAAAGCTCCATTGTTGGAAAGGGATTGAATGAGTTGCTTTCATAATTGAGTTTATTACCTCAAATAAAAAAGTCAGGCTGGGTTCAGTGGCTCACGCCTGTAATCCTAGTACTTTGGGAGGCCAAGGCAGGAAGATCACTTGAGCCCAGGAGTTTGAGACCAGCCCTGGGCAACATGGTGAAACCCCATCTCTACAAAAAATACGAAAATTAGTTGGGCACAGTGGCATGTGACTATAGTCCCAGTTACTTGGGAGGCTGAGGTGAGAGGGTCGTTCTCTTGAGCCCAGGAGGTGAAGGTTTGCAGTGACCGTGTTTGTGCCACTGCACTCCACCCTGGGTGACAGAGTGAGACCCTGTCAAAAAAAGAAAAGAATCTTTATTGAGATGCAATTCACATACCATATAATTCACTCATTTAGAATGTACAGTTCAATGGCTTATAGTATATTCACAGTGTATAATCATAGCTACAGTCAATTTCAGGTTATTGTCATCCCCACAAACAGAAACCCTACAGCCCCTAGATATCATACCCCAGCCCCACTCCCCCTGCATCATCTCTAGGCACCCACTCATCTAGTTCATGACGTCTTGCTGCAAATGGGTTCAGTGCTTATTTAGTCTCTGAAGCAGGAATGGCTCACCAACAGCAGTCACACTCCAGGAGATCTTGAGATTCAAGGAGGACAAATGGCAAATGTAACCGTGAACCACTGACCTTCACACTTGCAGTGTGCCTGCCTGTTCTTTTCTAAATGAAGCGCCACCTAGCGTTGTGCAGAAGCTGCTGCTCAAAGTCGCATCCTTTTGGAGGCATGGAGATACTGTGCACACACACAGACTCACTGTGCACAAGCTTTGCTGCCTCCCTAGGCCTTTGGCTGTTCTGGTGCTGTGTGTGCACACACACACATGCATACACACTTGTGTGTATGAGTAGGGTGGAATTGGACTTTAAATTAGCACCTGTGTACCCTACCAAACAGCTGCAGGCATTTTATAAATGATCTGATTCATATTTTGCACATTCGAAAAGAATGCACGATCACCTGTTTTTCGAGTCTGAACACTTCCACTGACACCCAACTGCCTCTGCTGCCTGGCAGTACTGACTCCCATCGCTCTGGGCCAGTGTGGATGTGGGCATGTGATGCCCAAACAGATACAAGTTGACACCCGTTTCAGCTGTGGACTGAGAGTACAATTTCCTGCAGCCTTTGCTGTTATGTATTTGTTATATTCCCAGTTAAGGGGTAGGAAAAATACCTGTCTAGCCTGGAAGAGCCTTCCCCATCCCACAAATGACAGTGGGTGGCTTCTTTTTCAGAGTCCTTAGACATCTTATCACCTTCTTGGAGCATGCAGAGATCAGTGGCTTCTTTTTCAGAGTCCTTAGGCATCTTATCACCTTCTTGGAGTGTGCAGAGCCAGATGTATAATAGTGCAATAAATATTTCATGACTCATTGTTGTAATTACTTTAAATTTTAAAATTATAATTTCTAAATTAGTATTCTAAATTATCATTTTTCCAGAATACTTGGGAGGTGTAGAAAAGTAGATAGAGAAAAAGCCACAACCATAATACCTACCAATTATTGTTATTTCGTATTTCATATATTTTCATTTTAGTGGATTTTGAGTGCCATCAAAACACTCTTTAGTGTTTTCAGTGCTATCAAAAATCTTTAAAAATAAATCTTTTTTAAAAAGTTTATTTATTCATTCATTCATTTATTTTGAGACAGGATCTCTGTCACCCAGGCTGGAGTGCAGTGGCACGATCTCTGCTCATTGCAGCCTCGACCTCTCCAGGCTTAGGTGATCCTTTCACTTCAGCCTCCCTAGTAGCTGGGACTACAGGTGTGTGCCACCATGCCTGGCTTATTTTTTTTGTTTGTTTGTTTGTTTTTGTAGAGATGGGATTTCACTATGGTGCCCAGTCTAGTCTCAAACTCTGGGCTCAAGCAATCTTCCAGTCTCTGTCTCCCAAAGTGCTGGGATTACAGGTGTGAGCCACCATACCCAGCCTGCAGACAGATTTTAATGGCTGAAGTTGTGTGACTGATTATGGTTTCAACAGCAGTGAAATTTAGGTTCTGATGGTGTTCCTATTTACTTTGTTCCTGCAGAGGCTTTTGTACTGGCTATAGCTGCTGGGTCCAGTAATGCAGCCCCTCGCTATGTGTGGATGGAGATGTGCTATAAATGAAAATACACACCCAATGGTGAAAATTTAGTGGCTGGGCAGTGGCTCAGGCCTGTAACCCCAGCACTTTGGGAGGCCGAGGTGGGCGGATCACAAGGTCAAGAGATTGAGACCATCGTGGCCAACATGGTGAAACCCTGTCTCTACTAAAAATACAAAAATTAGCTGGGCATGGTGGTACACGCCTGTAGTCCTAGCTACTCGGTTGGCTGAGGCAGGAGAATCACTTGAACCCGGGACGTGGAGGTTGCAGTGAGCTGAGATTGCACCATTGCACTCCAGCCTGATGATAGAGCGAGACTCTGCATATAATTAGCATTATATGCAAAATGATAATATTTTGGATCTATTGGGTTAAAATGTATTACTAAAATTAATTTCATTTATTTCTTTTTTCTGTTTTTAATGTGGCTCCCAAAATTTACAAAATGACATATGTGGCTTTAGAATACCTGGCTCACATTCTACTTGGATCCTTTGCCTGCAGAAGCTGCTTTTCCCTGGTCTTTGAAGGAAATGGGGTCGTAAAGAGTTGGCCTTCCCTGTGCTTTGAGCTCTTGGGGAAAAGGTTGAGGGTTTCTGGAAGAAATTTGGATTAGACTTTCTCACCCAGCCTGATAGGTGGAGAATGATTCTTTCTCTTGCCGGGGTGGCTCTGAACTGCTCATGAACCCATTCACCATGAGGAAGCCGTACACATGGACTTGGGTAGGTCCTGGAGGAAGTCCTGCTAGGCCAGGGGCCGCCCTTCCTGGGAGGGGCAGGTGTTACCTTTGAAGGTGAAAGTCAGTAGTGGCCTCGGGGAGGCTGGGTGGTCAGACTTCGGTGGACACTGCCAGGAGCTGTGGTGAGGATGAAATTCAGGAATAGGTTTCTGAATTCACACCCCAGCTCTGCACCTTACTAATTGCATACATAACCTCAGTTTGTTCATCTGTAGAATGGGGATGACAACAATTGTACCTGCCTTAAAGAATTGCCATGAGGGTTAAATGAGATCCCTGATTCAAGTCCCAGAACGTGCCTGTTCTGATGCCCAGTGGGCGTTAGATTCCCTGTTGTTTTGTGATGGGCATTTCTGGTACGGTGACCTGCATGATTCTGTCTCTCTTCAGTGTAGAGATGGTTTTGGGATCTCAGTCTGTTCTCCTGAGGTTGAAACTCCAACCTGGCTGTCTTTCTTTTCCAGCATGGAATTCTTTCTCTTCTAAAATATTTCAATGGCTGAGGGGAGTGAATTCTTTCATACCTCTACTGCACAGCCTGGAGTGATCTACTACAAGTTAAATATTTTGAGATTGTGTTTCATTGCAACACTTTGAGTATCTTTGTCTGGCATATTTTATTGTATTTCACCATCAAAATACTGTTTCAAATGACCTCTAGAAGAGCAAAGCAAAGCAAAACCAAGTTTTCTATTCTCTTGGCAGTTATCAGGTGACATGCTTCTGTGGATTGAAATTTGAAGATTCTGTCGATTTGAATAGGGCTGATACCATATATCAGATTCCTTATCTAAGAAACGTGTCTTTTTCTATTTTGGTGACAGGCTAGTTTTTTTTTTTTTTTTTTTTTTTTT
>PVKP010006751.1:0-58582 GCA_004027715.1 Plecturocebus donacophilus | reverse complement strand
TTCACCATGTTGGCCAGGATGACTTTGACCTCTTGACCTTGTGATCTGCCTGCCTCAGCCTCCCAAAGTGCTGGGATTACAGGTGTGAGTCACTGCACTCGGCTGACAGGCTAGTTTGATAACCCAGTCTCATACACATGTACATGAAGGTAGCAGTAAATATATTTACTGCTTTGTTTTCTGTGAAGTCAAATTGACACTGCTTGTGGATGCAGCATGGATATCCCATGGCTTTGCCTACCTCCAGCCACACCGCACACCCATGGGGGTCTGTGTGCCCCCTACTCAGAGAAGCAGGCACTCACAATGTATAAAAATGTATAGAATGAAATGTACAGAGACTGGCTGTGCATTTCTATACATTGTGTGATCCTCCCTGTGGAAGAGCCTGGGACTCAGAGACAGCCTCATGTTAGTTTCAGGTTGTTCTGCAGAAGGTGCTTGAATCAATTTCAGCTATGTACATATATGACTATCTTCCCTGTTCCTGGAAAGTCCAGAATTTGACATTTTGGTTACATAGCACTAATGTTCAGACATGTAATTCTGGATCGACGTTGGATATCACCAAGCTTGTTGTTTGCTGCATATGTGTTTAAAGGGAGTTGTTCTCTCTTTCTGTCTCTCCTTTATTCTTTTTTGATTTAGGGAAATGGTTGGAAAGGTATTTTCAAGTATTTGTGCATTTTAAGAGAATTAAATTGTTCCCAGATGCTCAGGGTCTTTGTGTAAACCTAGGCTGAATGGGGAAGGGAAGTTGAATTAAAAAGTGGAGGGAGGGAGGACAGAGAGCACAGCTGGCCCCTGGTCGAGGAATCCCTGGCCGGACCTGAAAGCTTCGCTGGAGCCGCCTGTCTCTTCCTCCCACGCCTCCTTCTCGCTTGGTCTCTGTTGCTTCCTTTTCTCTCCACTCCCCTCTAAAATTACCGGCTGTGACACCACGTTTTCAAGTTTAAGAATAAGCTTTTAGAGGATGGTTACACCTGTGTAAATTAAGGAAAAGAGAAAACAACATTCAAGCATACTTCTCTTAGCAGACAAAGCCAGGACAACAGATCTCACCCCCGATTTTATATGACATAGGAAATCGACACTTGGTAATGTCACTTACAGCAATTCTTCTCAAATGGGAGGCAGTTAAGTCAGATAGATGCACTGAGGTCCCACTGGCCTCTTACTGGCTTCGCTGCCTTGGATAAACTGCTTAACTTTTCAATCCTCAGTTTCTCTCTATATAAAATGGGAAAATAACATCTCCCCTTTAGGATTGGGGTTAGGATAAAATTGGAATGTTTCCAAAGCCTCTAGGATAATAGCTGGTATATGGTAAGTGTATGATTACAACGGTAACTACTCTTGTAATTTGAAGTGTACTTATTTGAAAGCATCCTGAAAAGTAAGCAAAAGGAGGCAAGGCCCAAGATCTCCAAATGAAATGGTAACAGTCTGCAGGAACTGGTAGACGCAGGAACTGGATGAACGTCTGTCTCCAGCCCTTCCACGTCTCTGAGCCTCGGTTTCCATCTGTCAAGTGGGGGCTTCACGAACCCTGCTTGGCCCACAAGGAGCCCATCATGTGAAATGAGATCACAGATTCAAATGTACTTGGGAAACTAAAGCCTTTACAAATTGTATTCTTGTCAACAGCTTCAGTCACTATGAACAATCATATACAAAAGTCAAGGGGCCTTTGAAAATATAGCCTTTATGTCCCAAGCATCTGTGTTTCATAAGTAAAATGAATTTCCTGAGAGGTAAATCTGTCATTTGGAAAAGCTTCAAGTCTCTTTATTTATGTATTTCTAGAGATAAGGTCTTATTCTGTCTCCTAGGATGGAGTGCTTTGGTGAGATTATAGCTCACTCTAACCTCGAATTCCTGGGGTCAAGCCTCCCTCCGGCCTCTATGCCTCCCAAGTATCTGAGACTGCAGGCACGTGCCACTACACCTAGCTAATTTTTTACATGTTTTATAGAGATGGCATCTCACTATGTTGTCCAGGCTGGTCTTGAACTCCCAGCCTCAAATAATCCTCCCCCCTTGGCCTTCTAAAGCACTGGGATTATCATAGGCATGAGCCACCATGTCCGAGCCTCCAAGTCTCTTTAGAAAGTGGGTTCATGAAGCATCTGCACAAAAGGCGGTGGCCTCCTTGGAGGCAGGGGCTGGATTCACTGTCTCCAGGTGGCTGGGACAGGCACACCACCACCTTGGCTTCTGGCTCTCCAGGGTTTGGGAGCCTCTCTGCTCCTTGGCCCCTGTTCATACTGCACTTGAACCCATAGCACGGAAGAGCCGCTCACTGCCACTTCAAAGTCAAGGGCCAGTTTCATTGAGGTCAAGGTGTTGATTTCCCAAATTGAATGTCTCCAAACTGATCTGCTCCTCTCTGGGAACTTCTCATTACGGCCATTGGTAGAAGCCACTGTGTTTGACCTGGGTTTGGGTTTGTTTCAGCAGCAATGTTTGAGAGATGAATATTTTACACTCTTGCTGATGAGAGCTGGAAGGAAATGTGGAGGCATTCTTGTTGAGCCTCCACTTTATGAAGGAGGAAATTGAGGCTCGGAATGGGGAGGGGACTAGGGAGCTAACTAGCTGCAGAGCTAGACCTGGGCTCTGGCCCCTGATGGCAAGTTTCCCCCCAGATGCCTGTGCTGAACTGGCGACCCTCCGCAGGAGGGGAATGGGGCTCTTCCTTTCACCAAAGCCAGCCATCCCGATTCTGCTTCTAGGCTTTCGAGAAAAGACCATTTGATTCTGAGGTCTAGAGTGGGACAAGCACAGGTCTCAGAGTTGATGGAGCTCAAGTTCTAGCTTCGTGATCCTGCAGGCATTGCCTCCCAGGGCATTTTACTCACCGGTAAAATGGAGTGACATAGTACCTGCTTACAGTGCTGTTAGAATTAAATGAGCAGCCAGGCAAGGTGGCTCATGCCTGGGAGCCTGAGGCAGGTGGATCACTTGAGGTCAGGTGTTCAAGACCAGCCTGACCAACATGGCAAAACCCCGTCTCTACTAAAAATACAAAAATTAGGTGGGCATGTTGGCACACGTCTGTAATCCCAGCTACTCGGGAGGCTGAGGCAGGAGAATTGCTTGCATCTGGGAGGCGGAGGTTGCAGTGAGTTGAGATCATGCCACCACACTCCAGCCTGGGCAAAAGAGCAAGATTCCTCAAAATGATAATAATAAAAAGAATAAACTCAAAATAATAATAATTAAATGAGCCACTTCATTGAGATCACCTGCCACAAGTGCTCTGTGTAAGTTCCCTTTCATCGATTCCTCCCTCTGGGCCAAAGTAATTCCACACACAGCATCATGGTTCTTTCTCACCTCAACCGTGGGCAGGTGCTGTTTGTGTACCCCTTTTGCAGATGAGGAAATGGAGGCTCCCAGTGGTCATATGGCTTGGTCAAGGTCAAAAAGCTAGTAAAAGTTGGAATTGGGACCAGAAGCTCAAGGCTTTTCAGACATCAGATCTATGTTCAGAACACTGATCATTCTCTTACTACCCAGGTGGAATCCTGGGGAGGGCATTCCCTATAGCAATGCTGTCCCTGAAACGTTCTTCAGTGACGGGAATGTCTTGTATCTCCACTCTTCAATACGGTCACCACTGGCCACAGGTTGCTATCGAGCACTTGAAATGAGGCTGGTGCCACTAAGGAACCAAACTGTTAATTTTGTTTAATTTCAACTGACTAAAATGTATAGTGAAATAGCTACACAGGGCTAGTGGCTTCCACACAGGACAACCCAACTGGGAGCCACTGTTTCTTCACATGACGTCAGAGGCTAATGCTCACCATCAGAGCCAGTGGGTTTGGTGAGGCTGTGTGTGTGAAGCCCTGGACCATTTCTCAGGCACTGGTGATGCTTGGTGAGTGTTAGATCCTCCTGGGCCCTCCTCTCCTTCACTGCCTGGCTCTGCAAGCGGGGAAACCAAGTGATTGTGTCTTTAGAGTGGAGGCTGAGGTATGTTCATGGCACATCTGCCCAGTCACGTGATTAGCAGGAGGTGTCTTTCCTGCACCTAAGGAGGCCTCCCCTTGCACCGGCAGCCTTGGCTTCACCTGTGTGACCTCACACCCAGGCCTGCGGACCCATCTCTGAGCTGGCATTCCTTTTTTTTTTTTTGAGATGGAGTCTCGCTCTGTTGCCCTGGCTGGAGTGCAGTGGTGCAATCTCAGCTCACTGTAACCTCTGACTCCCTGGTTCAAGCGCTATTCCTGCCTCAGCCTCCCAAGTAACTGGGATTGCAGGCATGCGCCACCATGTCCAGCTAATTTTTTTGTATTTTCAGTAGAGACGGGGTTTTTCCATATTGGCCAGGATGTTCTTGATCTCCTGACCTCCTGATCCGCCCGCAGTGGCCTCCCAAACTGCTGGGATTACAGGCATGCGCCACCATGCCCGGCCTCTGAGCTGGCATTGTAAGAAGCCCTGGATGGGCCAGTGAACTGGCTCCTGACAGCAGTATTTGTGGTAAACCCTCCCTGCCCACAAACCCCCCAGTGGCCACACCTGCAAGAGTGCCCCTCACCAGACTGGGAGGAAGCCCAAATGGGCAGACATGTGGTTTTTCAATTGGGATCTCTGCACGGTTCTTGTCCTGAAAAACTGGCAGGTGAGGGACAGGCCCCGGCTTACAGCATCGCGGCTGCTTCTTTCTTCTCTACTTTCTTAATGCCTGTTAAGTTGTCCAGTGTTAAATATTTTAGCAGCCTGCTAACTCAGATGTAGACTGTGAAAGTGTTTCTTTTTCCGGGCAAGGCACTGGAACAGGTCTAGTTACTGATGCTCTTAATGTCCCTTTCTTTTGCAAGGCTTGCTGAGGGTATTTAGGAAAAAAACTTCTGGGTTGCTGGGCATGGTGGCTCCCACCTGTAATCTTTGAGAGGCTGAGGCGGGATGATTGCTTGAGCCCAGGAGTTAGCAGCTTGGGCAACATAGTGAGACTCCATCTCTACAAAAAAATAAAAATTAGCCTGGTGTTGTGGTCCATGCTTGTGGTCCCAGCTACCCGGGAGGCTGAGGTGGGAGGATCACTTGAGCCCAGGAGGTCGAGGCTACAGTGAATCAAGATCACACCACTGTACTCCTGGGAGCAGCTTGGGTGACAAAGTGAGGTCCTGTCTCAAAGAAACAGGACCCGAGGGTAAAGGAGGGTTTCAGTGGGAGAAGATGAGCCGAGACACTGCACACTCTACACAAAGTCAGCTTGCAGTGGAGACTTTGTGGGCAAGGTCCCTGAGCTGCGGGGGGTCTTCTGGGCAACTCCGTCCCCATAGCCAGCTCAGCAAATGTGCACCCAGGCCAGGCACTTAGAAGGAGAAGCTGAGGGCTCTCCCACCAGGGGAGAGCTGAGATGGGTTTTCAGGACCCACTGGGTACAGGCTCCTCCACTAGAAAGAGGTTTGGGGTAAATGATTAGGTGGGTGGGTAGGTGGGTTGATGCGGGGCAGGTGAGTGACAGATGTGTTTGTTGACTCCCAGCCCAGGGCCCGGCACACACCTGAGGAGCCAGCTGCTCACGGGTTCCTGTCTGCTCACTATGTACCCTCCCCCGTAGCATCAGGAAGTTGGACATCATGATCCTAAGTTGTCTTTCTAGAAATGTTTGCTTGGATATGTGTTTGTGGCCATTTTGATAGACAGTCGGTCTTGGCCTCTGGTCAAGAGAATAAGCTATGATCTTGTTTCTTGGAGAATGTTAGATTTTCAGGGCACGGCTCTTGTTTACCCAGCACCTGATACCTTGCACGAGGCGCCATAGGCATTGCATGCATGTTTGCTGCATAATTCAACAAAACTGGCTCTCAGGTGAGTCTGAGGGTTCCTGTCCTGGAAAAATGAGGTCAGACAGCACTTTGGAGGGAGACAGCTGCGTCTAACTTTCAGCTCTGCTGTTAGACTCTAGCAAGTTCCTTAGCCACCCTGAGCCTCAGTTTCTCACCTGAAAGATGTGTATGATGCTAGGGTCCACCACAAACAGCTACATAAAAATAACATGTGTGAAAAGCTTAGCAAACTGCCCGCCTGGCATGCAGTAAGCCCTGAAGTATTAGGGGTTACTGTTCTTATTGCTGTCATTCATATTACCATCGTCATTTAAATGATGATAAGACTATTATTAAGGTAGATTAATGGTAGGTACCTGTGTTTTTATACATGGGCTCATGGATAGTTGCTGAAGTTCATGTGCATCTGGCCTGGATTCGTTGGAATGTGCCACTACCCTCTAATGCTCCTTCCCGCCTGGTAGCCTCCGCCTCCTGATGGGGGAGGCCTCCGTGTTGCAGTATTGTATAGGATGCAAGTGGAGCCATCTGGCACCGTGGGGAATGCATTCCCTTCCTTGTGGAAACTAGGGCTTTGGGGTTAACCTCTTGCCAGGAGCGGCTGCAGAGAGGCTGCAAGCTAACATTAGTGGGTGGGAGCACGCTTGTGTGGTGAGCACGGCTGCGCTGAGCACATCTCATGGGACAAACCGCCTCGACTATTTTGGCGTGACACTTAGAGCCGTGAACCCATTCCAAACCTCCCAGAGGAAAGGGCAGGATGAAAAGTCATCTGGCTCTGGCTGCCAGACACCATAGCATAATAGCTGGAGGAGTAGACCCTTCCTGGCAAGTGACCAAGCAGCTGGTATTGAAACATATACATGCTGGAGTTGGCAGACTGAGAATTCGGGGCAGAGTGGGGGTGCCAAGCCTGGGCTTAGATCTCAACCCTGGGCCGGACTGCCTTTCCGGGCCACCTATGGAGGATGGCTGGGAGATGCTCCTCTGGCACCCAAGGTTGGGTGGGTACCATCTCATGCCTGGCAGGGGCATTCATAGTCATTCATAGTCTCCTTCCGACACACTCAGCTGGAAGGAGGTGAAACTCCAGGTTGAACAGAACGTTCTCCTGTTGAACTCTAATCTGAATCTGTCCTGCCCGGCAGCGTCCACGCACTCCCCAAACTGTGGTGAATTAAAGAAGCTGCAAGCACTGGCCGAACTAGCTTTTCCTGGTGGTTTTTCTGCAACCCTCCTGCAAACGCCAGGGCCGCACAGCACGGAGGCTGCAGCTTAACTCAGCTGAGCTCCATTTCCTTACAAGCGGGCTATAAATTCATGGAAGATAAAACACACTTAATGATTGTTGCAGGATTTAGTTTTGTTTTTTCATGAAGACAGGAAGCTTATGCGTTAGGAACCACCAGGCTTCTGCTGAAGCGTTGTGTATACCTCTTATTCAGTTTGTATTTTATCTTCAATGGAGAGGATTCTGTAAAAATGGAAGGTAGAAAATTGCCCCTCCTGTGGTGACATTATTGCTTTCAGAAATGTCTTTCTTTGGGGCTGGACACCATGGCTCACGCCTGTAATATCAGCGCTTTGGGAGGCCAAGGTGGGTGGATCACCTGAGGTCAGGAGTTCAAGACCAGCCTGGCCAACATGGCAAAACCCCGTCTATACTAAAAATACAAAAATTAGCCAGGTGTGATGGTACATACCTATAGTCCCAGCTGCTCAGGAGGCTGAGACAGGAGAATCGCTTGAACCTGGGAGGTGGAGGTTGCAGTGAGCTGAGATCACACCACTACACTCCAGCCTGGGCGACAGAGTGAGACTCTGTCTCAAAAAAATAAAGATAAAAATAAACTCTCTTTGTGTTCTGCATTTGGTGACTATGATGACTGACTCTAGGAGGAAAGCCCTCTGCTCCTGTCTGGAGAAGGAAAGGTCCTGAGAAGCTGCTGGCTCTGAGGTCTAACAAAGGTCATTTTGTGTCTTCTCTTCTACATCCCTCCTTTGGTGCAGAAATGTGGAGAAGTGTGTAAGTGCAAAGGCAGGCCCAGATGGTAAAGACAGGAGAGGCAGAACTCCAGTGCGGCTGAGAGATGTGGGCCAGACCCATGGGACCCCTCTGCCTGCCGGGCCCCTCCCTCTACTTGTAGCCCTGGATGGGACCACATTCTGGTTCAAGAGACAGTAGAGGCTCGGACAAATGTAGTTCTGTGAAGCCTTCCCAACCCTCCGACTCCCCAGGAGCACCCCCACCTCCCACCGGAGTAGCGAGGTTCCTTTCTTTAGCCTGACAAGGACAAGTGTATTACAGTTTGGTGAATGCGATTTTGTCATTTGCAGAAGAGATTGGGTGTTTTGAGCTGGACAGATCTGGGTTCAAATCTGCTGCTTTGACATGTAGGACCTTGGTCATATTACTTAGTCTCATGATGCCTCAGTTTCCTCACCTGCAAAATGAGTATAAAATTAGTACTTGCCTCATGAGGATTCAGTGAAATAATGCCCCGGAAATGCTTGACCAGAACTGGCACATCTATCACTCAAGGAACATCTATCACTATTGGAGAGAGTCCCCCATAATGGCAGGGACTGTGCCTGGTCCTCGGTCCTTAGCACAGTGGGCTGCGCATAGTAGCCCCTCAACAAATGTTTATAGAAGGATTGTTTTTAGCTGGGTAGGGTGGCTACACCTGTAATCCAGCACTTTGAGAGGCTGAGGCTGGAGGATCACTTGAGTTCAGGAGTTTGAGACCAGCCTGGGCAACATGGCAAAACTCCATCCTTTTTTAAAAAAAGAAAAGAAGAAAGAAAAAGGCAGAGTCTCAGGTGCTACCCGAGGCCTGCTGAGTTAGAATCTGTAGTCATGCATTGCTTAATGATGGGGAGCTGTTCTGAGAAATGCGTTGTTGGGTGATTTCGTCATTGCACGAACATCATAAAGTGTGCTCATGCTGACCGAGACAGTATTGCCTACTACAAGGTACTGCGCGACGATTCACGCATTAGAGTTTGAACAGTGCTGTTTGGTTTATGGGTCACCCTTTGAGTAGCAAGGGGTCTAGGGCACTCTTCTCAACATTGGCTGCACACTGAAAACTCCCATGGAGCTTAAAAAAATGTTGATGCCTGGATGCCACCCCCAGAGTTTCTGATTTAATGGATATGGGAGTGTAGCCTGAGGGTAGTACATTTTCCAAGCTCGCCAGGTATTTCTACACAATACAGAACAGCTGGTCTAAGGCATTCAGAAGCAAATCAAACCAGCTCGGCTATGCTTCTTTGTTGCAGCATAAAACACTGACATCATCACGCCCAGATTCTTCATATTAGTAGAGACAGGGTTTCACCCGAGCCGCCAAAAGTTACATCCCAAGCCACCAGACTCACACGCTACTGCAGCTGATCCATCAAATATTTTATTTTTCTTGATGTCACTTGGACATCTGGCTATCTCCTGGAGAAAGTTGTTATTCTGCCAGAGAAGGTACAGCAGGCAGAGTATTGCTTCCTATTTAGTCAAAGGTTTATTTTAAACTGGGACTAGGCCACATTCAGGAGTGAGAGCAGATTGGCCCCTGGGGAAGCCTGGCCAGGTACACTTGGCCTGTGAGTCCAGCGGTAGCACTTTGGCTCATGGAACACACGTCTGTCCGAGCAGTGCAGACCTGGCTTGTTCGAAGTAGGCTTCGTGTGCCCTCAAGGAAAGTGCCCAGGCCACGTCTAGAAATTCTGGCTGAGGCTGAGAGCCTTGTGTGGAGCTGCACCCACACATTTCCTTGTGTATATTTTGGGTTCAGGCTGACATTTCATCTTAGCATGGGCGGAGGAAATGACTGAATTTTTGGAAGGCTTGAATCCCTTCTACAAATACGTCCCCCCACCCTGTAACCAAGTTTTCCTGGGTTACAGTTCAGGAATGTATCTTGCTGCTTGTACAGCCCTTCATGGAATGTGAGGACTTAGCTCAGATGACCAAAGCAGTATTCCTTCTAGAAAAAAAAGAAAGAAAGAAAGTTCCTCAGAGTTCACCAGTGAAATGGATTTTTTTTTTTGAGACAGAGTCTCACACTGTCGCCCAGGCTGGAGTGCAATGGTGAGATCTCGGCTCACTGCAACCTCCACCTCCCGGGTTCAAACGATTCTCCTGCCTCAGCCTCTTGAGTAGCTGGGATTACAGGCAGTCGCCACCACACACAGCTCATTTTTGTATTTTTAGTAGAGGTGGGGTTTCACCATGTTGGCCAGGCTTGTCTCGAACTCCTGACCTCATGACGTGATCTGCTCGCCTCAGCCTCCCAAAGTGCTAGGATTACAGGCTCAAGCCACTGTGCCAGACAATGGATCTTATATTTTGAATGTGAGAGCTAAATTCCTATGATATGGCTGGGCTCCTCCTGGCATATTCCTCTCCTAACATGTCTGGAGTGTATAAGAAATAACCCACGGTTTAGCCTGGGTCGCGGTAGACTGGTTAGAAGTTTGACTTCTGCACATACAGAGCCTGTGTATGAACCTTGGTGCTGCTCAGGGTGGCCTCTGGGTAAGTGAGTTCACCACTGAAGCCCGCTTCCTCCACTGTCAACTAAGGACATAGCAGTATCTGCTGTATAGGTGCATTAAGAGAATAAAAGCAGAGAAGAGATGGGAGCCACTTAGCAGAAGGCCGTCTCTGTAACCAGTGCTCAAAAATGGTGCCTAAAATTATTGTGGTTATTTTAGAAAAGCTTTAAAATTACATTTTTGGTTTTCTTTTCTTTCTTTTTTTTTATTGTACTTTAGGTTCTAGGGTACATGTACAGATCATGAAGGATTGTTGCATAGTACATACATGGCACTGTGGTTTGCTGCCTCCATCCCCCCGTCACCTATATCTGGCATTTCTCCCCAAGTTATCCCTTCCCAACCTCCCCACCTCCCCCGCCGTCCTTCCCTTTCTTCCCCTTTGTTCCCTGCAACAGACCCCATGTGTGATGCTCCCCTCCCTGTGTCCCTGTGTTCTCATTGTTCAATATCCGCCTATGAGTGAGAACATGCGGTGTTTGATTTTCTGTTCTTGTGTCAGTTTGCTGAGAGTGATGGTTTCCAGGTTCATCCATGTCCCTACAAAGGACACAAACTCATTTTTTATGGCTACATAGTATTCCATGGTGTATATGTGCCACATTTTCCCTGTCCAGTCTATCATTGATGGGCATTGAGGTTGGTTCCAGGTCTTTGCTATTGTAAACAGTGCTGCTATGAACATATGTATGCATGTGTATTTATAACAGAGCGATTTATAATACTTTGGGTATATACCCAGTAATGGGACTGCTGGGTCAAATGGAATTTCTATTTCTAGGTCCCTGAGGAAGCACCACACTGTCTTCCACAATGGTTGTACTAGTTTACACTCCCACCAACAATGTAAAAGTGTTCCTATTTCTCCACATCCTCTCCAGCATCTGTTGTCTCCAGAAGTTTTAATGATCGCCATTCTAACTGGCGTGAGATGGAATCTCAATGTGGTTTTGATTTCCATTTCTCTAATAATCAGTGATGATGAGCATTTTTTCCTATGTTTGTTGGCCTCATATATGTCTTCTTTTGAAAAGTATCTGTTCATAACCTTCGCCCACTTTTGGATGGGTTTGTTTTTTTTCCGTAAATCTGTTTTAGTTCTTTGTAGATTCTAGATATTAGCCCTTTGTCAGATAGGTAGATTGCAAAAATTTTTTTCCCATTCTGGTTGCCAGTTCACTCTAATGATTGTTTCTTTTGCTGTACAGAAGCTCTGGAGTTTAATTAGGTCCCATTTGTCTATTTTGGCTTTTGTTGCCAGTGCTTTTGGTGTTTTAGTCATGAAGTCCTTGCCTATGCCTATGTTCTGAATGGTTTTGCCTAGGTTATCTTCTAGGGTTTTTATGGTGCTAGGTCTTATGTTTAAGTCTTTAATCCATCTGGAGTTAATTTTAGTGTAAGGTGTCAGGAAGGGGTCCAGTTTCTGCTTTCTGCACATTGCAAGCCAGTTTTCCCAACACCATTTATTAAACGGGGAATCCTTTCCCCATTGCTTGTTTTTGTCAGGTTTGTCAAAGATCAGATGGTTGTAGATATGTGGCATTGCCTCCAAGGCTTCTGTTCTGTTCCATTGGTCTATATCTCTGTTTTGGTACCAGTACCATGCTGTTTTGATTACTGTAGCCTTGCAGTATAGTTTGAAATCAGGTAGCGTGATGCCTCTGGCTTTGTTCTTTTTGCTTAGGATTGTCTTGGCTATGTGGGCTCTCTTTTGGTTCCATATGAAGTTTAAGGTGGTTTTTTATAGTTCTGTGAAGAAGGTTATTGGTAGGTTGATGGGGATAGTGTTGAATCTATAAATTACTTTGGGCAGTATGGCCATTTTCATGACATTAATTCTTCCCAACCATGAACATGGAATGTTTTTCCATCTGTTTGTGTCCTCTCTTATTTCCTTGAGCAGTGGTTTGTATTTCTCCTTGAAGAAGTCCTCTACATCCTTTGTTAGTTGTATTCCTAGGTATTTTACTCTCTTTGTAGCAATTGTAAATGGGAGTTCGCTCATGATTTGGCTCTCTGTTAGGCTGTTATTGGTGTATAGAAATGCTTGTAATTTCTGCATATTGATTTTGTATCCTGAGACTTTGCTGAATTTGCTTATCAGTTTAAGGAGATTTTGGGCTGAGATGATAGGGTTTTCTAAACATACAATCATGTCGTCTGAAAATAGAGACAATTTGACTTCTTTCTTTCCTAATTGAATATCCTTTGTTTTTTGTTCTTGCCTAATTGCTCTGGCTAGAACTTCCAGTACTATATTGAATAGGAGTGGTGAGAGAGGGCATCCTTGTCTAGTGCCGGATTTCAAAGGGAATGCTTCCGGTTTTTGCCCATTCAGTATGATATTGGCTGTAGGTTTGTCATAAATAGCTTTTATTATTTTGAGATATGTTCCTTCCATACCTAGTTTATTGAGAGTTTTTAGCATAAAAGACTGTTGAATTTTGTCAAAGGCCTTCTCTGCATCTATTGAGATAATCGTGGTTTTTGTCTTTGGTTCTGTTTCTGTGGTGGATTACATTTGTAGACTTGTGTATGTTGAACCACCCTTGCATCCTCAGGATGAAGACTACTTGATCATGATGGATAAGTTTTTTGATGTGCTGTTGCAATCAGTTTACCAGTATTTTATTGAAGATTTTTGCATTGATGTTCATCATGGATATTGGCCTAAAGTTTTCTTTTTTGTTTAGTCTCTGCTGGGTTTTGGTGTCAGGATGATGTTGGTCTCATAAAATGATTTTGGAAGGATTCCCTCTTTTTGGATTATTTGGAATAGTTTCAGAAGGAATGGTACCAGCTCCTCTTTGTACATCTGGTAGAATTCAGCTGTGAATCCATCTGGCCCTGGGCTTTTTTCGGTTGGTAGGCTATTAATTGCTGCCTTAACTTCAGCCCTTGTTATTGGTCTGTTCAAGGTTTCAACTTCTTCTTGGTTTAGGCTGGGGAGGGTACAAGTGTCCAGGAATTTATCCATTTCTTCCAGGTTTACTGGATTATGTGTATAGGGTTGTTTGTAGTAATCTCTGACTGTAGTTTGTATTTCTGTGGAATCAGTGGTGATATCCCCTTTATCATTTTTTATTGCATCTATTTGATTCTACTCCCTTTTTTATTAATTTGGCTAGCAGTTTATTTTGTTGATCTTTTCAAAAAACCAGCTCCTGGACTTACTGATTTTTTGAAGGGGTTTTTTGTGTCTCTATCTCTTTCAGTTCTGCTCTGATCTTAGTTATTTCTTATCTTCTGCTAGCTTTTGAGTTTTTTTGATCTTGCTTCTCTAGCTCTTTCAATTTTGATGATAGGGTGTCGATTTTAGATCTTTCCTTGCTTCTCATGTTGGCATTTATTGCTATAAATTTCCCTCTAGACACTGCTTTAAATGTATCCCATAGATTCTGGTATGTTGTATCTTCATTCTCGTTGGTTTTGAAGAACATCTTTATTTCTGCCTTCATTTCATTGTTTATCCAGTTGACATTCAGGAGCAGGTTGTTTAGTTTCCATGAAGTTGTGCAGTTCTGAGTTTGTTTCTTAATTCTGAGTTCTAATTTGATTTCCCTGTGGTCTCAGAGACTGTTTGTTATGATTTCTGTTCTTTTGCATTTGCTGAGGAGTGATTTACTTCCAATTATGTGGTCAGTTTTAGAGTATGTGCAATGCGGTGCTGAGAAGAATGTATATTCTGTGGATTTGGGGTGGAGATTTCTGTAGATGTCTATTAGGTCCACTTGGTTCAGATCTGAGTTCAAGTCCTGGATATCCTTGTTAATTTTCTGTCTTGTTGATCTAATATTGACAGTGGAGTGTTAAAGTCTCCCACTACTATTGTGTGGGAGTCTAAGTCTCTTTGTAGGTCATTAAGAACTTGCTTTATGTACCTGGGTGCTCCTGTATTGGGTGCGTATATATTTAGGATCATTAGCTCTTCTTGATGCATTGATCCTTTTACCATTATGTAATGCACTTGTTTCTTTTGATCTTTGTTGGTTTCAAGTCCACTTTATCAGAGACTAGGATTGCAACTCCTGCTTTTTTTTTGCTCTCCATTTGCTTGATAAATCTTCCTCCATCCCTTTATTTTTAGCCTATGTGTGTCCTTGCACATGAGATGGGTTTCCTGAATACAGCACACTGACGGGTCTTGACTTTTTATCCAATTTGCCAGTCTGTGTCTTTTGATTGGGGCATTTAGCCCATTTACATTTAAGGTTAATATTGTTATGTGTGAATTTGATCCTGCCATTTTGATGCTAGCTGGATGTTTTGCCTGTTAGTTGATGCATTTTCTTCATTGTATCGATGGTCTTTACCATTTGGTACATTTTTGGAGTGGCTGTTACTGGTTGTTCCTTTCCTTGTTTAGTGTTTCTTTTAGGAGCTCTTGTAAGGCAGGCCTGCTGGTGATAAAATCTCTCAGCAATTGCTTGTCTGTAAAGGATTTTATTTCTCCTTGGCTTATGCAGCTTAGTTTGGCTGGATATGATATTCTAGGTTGAAATTATTTTCTTTAAGAACGTTGAATATTGGCCCCTGCTCTTTTCTGGCTTGTAGAGTTTCTGCAGAGAGATCTGCTGTGAGTCTGATGGGCTTCCCTTTGTGGGTAACCCAGTCTTCCTCTCTTGCTGCCCTTAGCATTTTTTCCTTCATTTCAACCCTGGTGAATCTGATGATTATGTGCCTTGGGGTTGCTATTCTTGAGGAATATCTTTGTGGTGTTCTCTGTATTACCTGGACTTGTATGGTGGCCTGCCTTGCTAGGTTGGGGAAGTTCTCCTGGATAATATCCTGAAGAGTGTTTTCCAGCTTGGATTCATTCTCTCCGTCACATTCAGGTATCCCTATCAAACGTAGATTAGGTCTTTACACATAACCCACATTTCTTGGAGGTTTTGTTCATTTCTTTTCACTCTCTTTTCTCTATTCTTGCCTTCTCATTTTATTTCATTGAGTTGATCTTCAATTTCTGATGTCCTTTCTTCTGCTTGGTCGATTCAGCTATTGAAACTTGTATATGCTGTGTGAAGTTCTCATGCTGTGTTTTTCAGCTCCATCAAATTGTTTATATTCTTCTTTAAGCTGTTTATTCTAGTTAGCATCTCATATAACCTTTTTTCTAGGTTCTTAGTTTGTTTGCTTTGGGTTAGCACATGTTCTTTTAGCTCTGAGAAGTTTGTTATTACCCACCTTCTGAAGCCTGTTTCTGTCAATTCATCAGATTCATTCTCCATCCATCTTTGATCCCTAGCTGGTGAGGAGAGTTGTGATCCCTTGGAGGAGGAGAGGCATTCTGGTTTTTGGTGTTTTCATCCTTTTTTGCACTGGTTTCTTCCCATCTTTGTGGCTTTATCTACCTGTGGACTTTGTAGTCAGTGACTCTTGGATGGGGTCTTTGAGTGGGGTCTCCTTTTTGTTGATGTTGAAACATTTATTTCTGTTTCTTAGTTTTCCTTCTAACAGGCCCCACTGCTGCTGGACTGCTGGGGGTCCCCTCCAGACCCTGCTTGCCTGGGGATCACCCGTGGGGGCTGCAGAACAGTAAGGGTTGCTGCTGGTTTCTTCTTCTGTTATCTTCATCCCAGAAGGGTACCAGCCAGTTGTCAGCCTGAGCCCTCCTTTATGAGGTGTCTCTTTGGGTATACGGGGGTTGGGGAGTTGCTTGAGGAGATAATCTGTCCCTTATAGGAGCTCAAATGCTGTGCTGGGAGCTCCATTGTTCTGTGCAGAGCTGCTGGGCAGGTACCTTTAAGTCTGCTGCAGCAGAACTCATAACCACGTCTTTTCCCAGGTGCTTAGACCTAGGAAGGTCGGCTTTATTTATAAGTTCCTGACGTGCTCCTGCCTTTTTTCAGAGATTCCCTGCCCCACACAGAGATAGTCTAGTCACAGTCTGCCAGCAGAGGTGTTGCTGAGCTGCCACAGGCTCTGCCAAGCTGCTGTGTGAACTGCCTTGGTATTGGTGGACTGCCTCAGTAGTGACAGACACCCTTCCCCCACTGAGCTGGACCATCCCGGGTCCAGCTGTGCTTGCTGTGAAACTCTCAATCCAGAACTTTTCAGATTGCTTGTTTTGTAGGGGTGGTACCCGCCGAGTCAGATCACCTGGCTCCCTGTCTCGGCCCCCTCCCTTTTAGTTGAATGGGCAGCTCTGTCTTCCAAGCGTTCCAGGCTCCAGTCGACATGGCCGCCCAGATTTGTGTGAGTTTCTGTATGCCAACCCGAAGCACCAGCTGTGCTGAAAACTCGTGGTGCTTTTCGGTCTGGGAATCTCCTGGTCTGTGGGCAGTGAAAACTTGTTTGGAAATGTGGTGAGAACTCACCCTCTGTGTTGTTCTTGCTGGGAACTGCACTCCAGAGCTGTTTCTATTCAGCCATCTTGGATCCTCCCAGTGCTCTTTTTTTTTTTTTTTTTTTTTTTTAAGACAGAGTCTTACTCTGTTGCCCAGGTTGGAGCACAGTGGCACGATCTCAGCTCACTGCAACCTCTGCTCCTGGATTCAGTTGATTCTCCTGCCTCAGCCTCCCGAGTAGCTGGGATTACAGGTGCCTGCCACCACACCTGGCTAATTTTTTTTAATTTTTAGTAGAGATAGGATTTCACCATGTTCTCCAGGCTGGTCTTGAACTCCTGACCTCATGACCTCCACCTGCCTCTGCCCCCTAAAGTGCTGGGATTACAGGTATGAGCCACTGTATCCAGCCTGTCTTAAACATTTTTGTCTACTTGTTGATTGATGGGCATTTGGGCTAGTTTCATATTTTTTCAGTTCCACATGGGGACTCAGAGGGTGATTGCAGATGCTGTTGAATATTTGATCCATTAATGGTTATTTCTGTGTTTGGCAAATTTGAGCACAGGTTTCTAGCCTGTCTTCTCATTTTTATGTGTCTTGCCACTTCTCAGTGAAAGCAAAATATTGTTGCCACAACAGAATGTTAAAGGAAGCTGCAAACACATCGCAAAGCATTGCTTAGTGGACAGGACCATGATTACTTCCTAGGCACTGATTTGCCTTTTGTATTCTGCAAGACTCCTTTCACAGATGATATGTTTTATGGTCTTTCATTCATTTCTGAAGGCTTAGGTCTAGTATCTACCATATGAGCATTTCTCAACCCCACAGTTGACAGCCCTTTGAAGATGCTTTTGGCTACAAGTAACAGACTACCTAATACAAGAAAAGTTCAACAATCAGGTTTATCGTCTCACCAGTTTTGAGGTTGAAGTTTTGAGGTTGAGTAATTCATTTCAGCGACATCATTGAGGACCCAGGCCCTTTTCATCTTCCTCTCTGCCCACACTCAGTGTGTGGCTAGATGTTCCTCTCATCGTTTCAAGCTGGCAGCAGCAGTTCCAGGCCCTGTGCTCTCACGTGACAATATCAAGAGGCAAAAAGACCCCTGACAGTCAGGATCTATGCTGTCTTGTTTGCGTCTCTTCCAAAGAGTGAGGAAACTGCCTCCAGAAGGCCCAGCTGACTTTCTCTTCTGTTTCATTGGCCAAGATGTGCAACAGAATCATGCCTAACCCAATTATTTGAACAAAAGTAAGGAAACAAGGAAGGGAAACAGCAGTTTTGAAAGCAATCAACAACGCTTGCCACAAAACTTCAGATTCAGTTTCTCCAAGTATGGTATGAAAAGCCTTTCTTTTAGAATTATCTGCAGGCTGGGTGCCATGGTTCACGCCTGTAATCCCAACAATTTGGGAGGCTGAAGTGGGCAGACCACTTGAGGTCAGGAGTTTGAGACCAGCTTCATCAACATGCTGAAACCTCGTCTCTACTAAAAATACAGAAATTAGCCAGGCATAGTGTCAAGTGCCTGTAATCTCAGCTACCTGAGAAAGAAGAATCGCTTGAACCCAAAAGGCAGAGGTTGTAGTGAGCCTAGATCGCACCACTGCACTCCAGCCTGTGGGACAGAGTGAGACTCTGTCTCAAACGAACAAAATAATAATAATAATAATTGTTTTAAAAAAGAATTTTCTAAAATATGCTTGCTAGAATGCACATTTCATATATATATATTTATTTATTTCAGTAGGTTTTTGGGGAACAGGTGATGTTTGGTTACATGCATAAGTTCTTTAGTGGTGATTTCTGCGATTTCAGTGCATCGCCACCTAAGCAGTGTGCACTGTACCCAGTGTGGAGCCTTTTATCCCTCACTCCCTTCCAACCCTTTTCCCCAAGACCCCAAAGTCCTTATATAATTCTTATGCCTTTGAGTCCTCATAGCTTAGCTCCCACTTATGAAAGAGAACATAGGTTTGGTTTTCCATTTCTGAGTTACTTCACTTAAAATAATGGTCTCCAGTTCCATCCAGGTTGCTGCAAATGCCATTCATTATTTCATACCTTTTTATGGCTGAGTAGTATTCAATGCTCTCTCTGTCTTTACATATATAAATATATGTCACATTTTCTTTTTTTTTCTTGAGATGGAGTCTTGCTCTGTCGCCCAGGCTAGAGTGCAATGCCTCAATCTCAGCTCACTGCAACCTCCGCCTCCTGGGTCCAAGCGATTCTTCTGCCTCAGCCTCCCAAGTAGCTGGGATTACAGGCACATGCTACCACACCTGGCTAATTTTTTGTATTTTTAGTAGAGATAGGGTTTCACCATGTTGGGCAGCCTGGTCTCAAACTCCTGAATTTGTGATCCACCTGCCTCGGCCTCCCAAAGTGCTGGGATTACAGGCGTGACCCACAGTGCCCAACCCACATTTTCTTTATCTACTCATTGATTGATAAGCATTTGGGCTGGTTTCATATTTTTTCAGTTGCAAATTGTGCTGCTGTAAACATGGCATGTACAAGTATCTTTCTTCGTGGAATGACTTTTTTTCTCTGGGTAGACACCCAGGAGTGGGATTGTTGGCTCAAATGGTGGATCTACTTTTAATTCTTTAGGGAATTGCCACACTGTTTTCTGTAGTGTTGTCCTAGTTTACATTAAAAGTGTTCCCTTTCCACCACATCCACACAAACATCTACTATCTTTAAATTTTTTGATTAAGGCCATTCTTGCAGGAGTGAGGTAGTATAGCATTGTGGTTTTAATTTGCATTTCCCTGATAAAATGCACATTTCTGAGCCCCTTCCCTGACGTACTGAATCAAACTGCCTAGGAGCTGGGCACAGGAATCTGCATTTTAACATTAACCCAGTGACCCTTACTGGCACTGAGCTTCAGCCCCACAGCCTGGTGGTCGTGGTTGTCTCCTATTGATATTTTCATGTCATAGACATCCCTTCAGCAATGCTAGTCCTGTTGAGTGGAGGCTGGGGGCCCAAGAAAAATAAAGACTTAGACTTCAGAAATTCCCTTTCCAGCTCTTGCTTTTAGAGATTCAGACAGAAATATTAATTGATGCAATGATGCTGTCTAGCATTTGCTTCGAAATGATCTAGGTAGCAGAGGGAAAGTGGGATTGTGGATAACACAGAATTAGCCATCATTTAATAACGTTGGAGCTGCGTGTTACACATAGGGTGCATTACACGTTCTCTCCACTTCAGTTTTCTAAAGTCTGCATTCCAGAGGCTTGCTCTGTCTTGATGCTGCCTTTGACCCTGGGTAAGTCAATCTCCTTCTTTGGGTTTTGGCGTGAGTGCTCTATAAAATTAGTGTTTTCATGTTTTCTTTTTTTCCCCCTTCCTTCCTAATGAACCTCTTCTCCAAACAAAATCTTATGTGAATCTTAAAGATATGACAAATAAAAGTGAAACAGCTGTCTTTGCAGGTGCTATGGATGCCTTTAAGATAACTCAAGAAACCCTAGGACTCTGGAGAAGATAGTTGAGCAGCTACTGTACTAGACCCTCGCTGTAAACACATATACAGACTACCCTGCTGCAGAACCATAGCCTGGTACTCAGAGCAAGAATCCTTAAGAAGGGAAGATTCAGCCTACATAAAGATTCAGCCATGGATGCAATTTCTAAGGCACATGTTGCTGCCTGCAAGTTAGTCTTCAGTAGAGTCCAGATATCCCAAGACAGAGAGCACAAGCCTGCATCTTTCCTCCTCTGTGCCATTATTGCATTGCTGCCTTGACTAGGAGCGGGAGAAGATGGCTGTGCACATTTACTGTAGCTCTAAGTTCACTATCTAGGCCAAATTTCTGGTTGTGGCTAGGATCAGAGCTATGTGGGTTTGCCAAGAGTTTCTGTGTGGCCCGATTTGAGGCTCAGTCCTTTATGATATGAGAAGCCCTTGATTTCAGCTTCTAATGAGTTGGTCCTACATGGGACCATGGCTGTGTCTGAATGCTGGCTGCCCAAGACCATTGCACTGCCTGAGCTCATTTGTTCCTCAGAGAGGTGCTGAGGTCAGCCTTCCTCATTCAGAGTGGTTCTCCTGCAGTGAATGACCTTAGACTCTGGAGATGTTAACGAAATCCAAGCTATCTTAAAATCCTTCAAAGAAGGGATTAAGTCACAATAATAACCAGATACCTACTGCATTATTTTCTTGTGGCTGCCATAATAAATTACCAGAAAACTAGTAGTTTTGGCTTAAGACAACACAAATTTATTTTACTAGCAGTTCTGTAGGTAAAATGTCTAACATGGGTCTCACTGAGCTAAAATCAAGGGTTTGGTAATGCTGTGTTTCTTTCTGGAAGCCCTAGAGGAAAAATCCATGTTCTTGCTTTTCCCAGCTTCTAGAAGCCACCCACATTCCCTGGCTTCTGGTCCTTCCTCCATCTCCAGACTCAGCGTCTTCTCATCTCTCGCTCATTCTGCTTCCACAGCCACGTCTCTTTTTCTGACTCTCTTTTTCCCCCTTCTTCCAATTAAAGGACCTTCATGGTGACATCGGGTCCATCTGGATATGCCAGGGTAGCCTCCCTAAAGTCAGGTGATTAGCAACTTTAATTCCATCTACAACCTTCATTCCCCTTTGTCATGTAACTTAACATATTCACAACTCCCGGGATGAAGACGTGGCCATCTTGCTGGGGCCTTCCTTTTGCCACCCACACAGATCTATCAGTAGGTTTTGAAACAGAGTGGCACCTTCCTCTGACTTGAAGGATGTGCATCTGTCAACTGGAAGGGGCTGTTTCACATGAACGGGATGGCACCTCAAATTCATCTTAGCTCTTTGTCTAGTTGGGGTGCTGGAGCCTACATGGTGGTGAGCAGTGTATGTTTCTACCAGAAATGGATATAACCTACATTTAGGGCACAAGAATCTGGAAGACTGGGCGTTCCTATTCTGACTTCACCAACAGCAGATGGCATACGTTTAAATTAGCCTTTTTGGGTCTCCGTTATCAAACTTGTGAAATTGACACATTAATATGATACCAGGAAACCCGTGACAAGCATGTGAACAAGGAATCTATTTACATTTCCATCAGAAATGTGACTCTTAGAAGCATCGAGTTATTTAAAAAACAATATTTTCACAGAAGGCAGTAAAAGTCTATTTCTTTATTCTACAGAGAATCCTCATTAGGGGCCCTTAAGATCTGTTTCTTTAAGAGGATGAAAGGAAATGCCGAGTAATTTCTGAGTCCCTCGCCCTTTGGTCCCTGGTATATAATCTATATAATCTATAGCAGTGCTTTCTGTGACACTGAACTTAAAATGGGAAGCCCGGTGTCTACATATAGTCACAAGCTCTTCATGACTGGGGCCTAGCTGCAGAAATTCCTAGAGAAAAGGTGACATGCCATGGTGTTGGCAGGTAAGCACCACTTCTGGGGGTGAGGTCGATGTCAGCGAAGGAGTTAATTAGGGCCGTAAAGGAAAGCAAACCTCACAAGCCGATAGATACACACACAATTCCTAGAAACATGGCAGCGGGAACTGGTTTGGATTTAGCCTCTGCGGTTTTCAGAGGGTGCAGCAGCCAAACAGGACGCACGGTCACAAGTCTTGCAAACTGTCCGGCACAGCCCGCGCTGTTTCTGTGGTTAAGCACCATTAAGGCCACACAGGTGAAGAAAAGAGCGTCGGAGTTTGGCTCCAGGAACAAGCGAGGAACCTTTTCACCCCCAGCTTCTTTCGGAGGCTCCCGGGTAGCTGCAGGAGGGCCCAGCGGAGGAAGCGCGGGCCGCCTGGCCTGTACGTGACCTTCCCAGTCCGTTCTCACGCCACAGCCTTCCCGGCGTTGCCAGGCGTGGTGGGAAGGCCGTGGAAAAACTAAGGACAGTAACAAGTTGTCATGACTCAGAGACTCCTGGAAGTCTGCAGTGCCCCCAGGAGCAGCGACCGGGCCGCGCGTCCGTCCGTCCGTGCGTCTGTCGCCTGCCGCTCTGCGGCCACGGGCCCCTCAGTGCGTCTGGGCGCGCCGCGGGCCAGCCTGCGCATTCCTGGCCGGGGAGGAGAGCGCGGCGGGCGCCCTGCAAGCAGCTGGCGGAGCGCTGGCCCGGCTCGGAGCGCCCGGGGCGGGGGGAGGAGCCTGGCCCGGCCGCCGCCGCTCGCCCAGTCATTGGCCTTTTGTGCGCAACTTTTCCCGAGCCTTTCGGGGAGCCGCGCCGGCCCGACCCCGTTGTCCCGGGAAAGTTTGCGCCCCAGGGCCACGCCGGGCCGTGGGGACCCCACGCGCCGTGCCGCCACCGGACTCGGAAAGCCCAGCGCCCCCGGGCTCTCGCAGTCGGCGTCTCCGAACGAAGGCGGCTCCGTGTGGGCCATCCCGGATCTCCTCGGGCGGGTGAGTGCAGGGGCCACGGGCGGGCGGCCGGGGTCAGGAGAAGCCTGGCGCCCCCAGGACCTTGGCCCGCAGACGAAGGCGTACTGGAAGTGGCCGAAGCTCATTTCGGCGTCCCCGGCAGGGACTGGCCGAGGGTGGAAAAGTGGCTAACTGCACATTCGGTCCCCTGCTGGCAGAGGAGTGTGGCTGCGGGGAGACCGCGGGGCCCGGAGAGTCCGCCTGCGAGCCTGGCTCCCTTGAGTGGGAGCGCGGGGGTCAAAGCGCGTGGTCGGGGCGCGCCCCCGTGGCTGGGATTCCCGCTCGCGGTTGGGGTCCCCGCGCGTGGCTGCGGTCGGCGCCCGTGACCGGGCTCCCCGCCACGGTTGGGGTCCCCGCCCTTGGGCGGCCTCCACTCCTTCTCCCCGGGCTCCTTCCCAGCTCATACGGTCCCACGGGGTGGCGCGGGGGCATCCCCGGCGGCCCACGACGGCGCGTGGACTGGCCATAAAACTCTGCGCTGGATTTCCCCCGAGTTTGGGACTTTTAAATTCCCGAATAGTTTCGTCAGCAGGGCCGAGCGCACTTCGGGGCTCGGACGCAGCACGTGATCCTCCCGGGCGTCCCCTCAGCGTCCTTGGCTCCCGCCGCAGAGTGCGCCTCTGCCTCGGGGCGTCCTGGAACCCAGGCTCCGAGCGCAGAATGCACCACGCTGTGGCCGGGTATCCTCCTCTGTCCTGTCCTGGTCTTTTCTTAAAATGGCTTCATCATCATCACTGTTACTATTGTTGCTGTCTTCAGGCTCTGTCAAATGCTAGGACGGGAGATTGTGATGGGGGTGGAAATACAGCTGAAATAGACACTGTGGAGGGGAAATGGAAGCGGGGCCTACGGAGAGGTGGCTAGAGAGGGTCGGGGGCCCTTGTGTCACAGCACGTGGGACACTGAGGATCCTAGGGCAGTTTGCTGTGCCAGAGGAAGGTGCGGCTCTGTTAACAGACAGAGAACTCTCCCCACTCTTATTTCTCTGATTGCCTATTGAGGCCACATTTCAAAGCCATTTCCATTTACCTGGAAATAACTTTTTCTGGGACTGTGAGGTGCGGCAGTGTTTCATCTGTGATTTTCATTCTTTCAGATGCACGTGCAGATTTCACAGTTGAATCTTCAGCAGTGTTTTTAGGGTTGACAGTTGATGGAATTTGGAGGGTTTTGTTGAGAATTGCACTGTGAGTTCCCTCCCAGAGCAGCTGGCTTTCCCTTGTGAGGCCAGGCGGAGGGCCTCCTGAGAATGGGGCCAGTTGAGCCAGGCGGGTGAGTGGATTCCCACGGGGCTCCTTCTCACAGGCTCTGCCTGGGACTCATTCTCCGGAGGGGAATCAGAGCAGCAAATAGGCCAGCAGCCACTCTCCTTGTGCAAATGCCACAGCACCTCAGCTACCCAGAGCCTCTTCCTTGGCTCCGGGACCGTCACTAGTCTCTCATCAAAAGTTGCATCCCGAGCCTCCTAAGTGTGACTGTGGAGTATGACCTGCTTGTATTATAGTTATTCATATACCAGGTTACAGAACTGCTGTACGGAAATCTTCGGGTCAAATGCTGCCTCCCTCTGTGGAACTAGACAGAATTAGCCCCTTGTCTCTCCGATCCAGCCATCCTCTTTTCTCTCTTAAAAAACAATGTTCAAGAAACGTGCTTGAACGTTTAAAATAATTTAGCAAGAAGGAAACTTAAAGATCAAGATTTCGTTTTGCAGACACAAAGGGGGAGACTCAGAGGAGTCCAGGGTCTTGGCCAGGGCCACACATCAAGGTAGGACTCCAACCCCAGGCCCCAGACACTTGGCCTGGTGTTCTCTGTGCCAAGTCCTGTGGCCTCGTTTTTTTTTCTTTTGAGACAGAGTCTCACTTTGTTGCCAGGCGCCAGACTGGAGTGCAGTGGTGCGATCTTGGCTCACTGCAACCTCAGCCTCCCAGGTTCAAGCAATTCTCCCGCCTCAGCCTCTCAAGTAGCTGAGACTACAGGCGTGCACCACCACCCCCAGCTAATTTTTGTATTTTTTAGTAGAGATGGGGTTTCACCATGTTGGCCAGGATGGTCTCGATCTCCTGACCTCGTGATCCACCCACCTTGGCCTCCCAAAGTGCTGGGATTACAGGCATAAGCCACTGTGCCCAGCTGGCCTCGTTGGTTTTATTTGGCTTTGTAGCCTGGTTATTTGTGTTTGATGCTTCTATGGAGACAGACATTGCTTGAGGAAGGATATGTCTGGTTCACAATGCCACACCACAAGAGTGACACAGCCCGGGAGGTAGATGGTGGTTGAATTGAATAAGACACAGCCCTCCCCCTTCAAGGAAGGGTGTGTGTGTGTGTGTGTGTGTGTGTGTGTGTGTGTGTGTGTGTGTGTGTGTGTGTGTGTGTGAGAGAGAGAGAGAGATACCTGAACATGCACATATTGGGCAGGCTTTGTGGTTGGGCATAATGCCCCAGAAGGGGATGTCTGGATAAGTGGGAGGATATTTTTGGTTGTCCCAGTGACTAGGGAGGGAACTGCTATTAGGAGGATATTTTTGGTTGTCCCAGTGACTCGGGAGGACACTTTTGGCATCTAGTGGGGGAGGGCTGAGACGCTATCATGGGAGAGTCCTGCACGGCCGAGAACCGCCTCACCCAATGCCAATAGCATCCCGATAGAAGATGCTGCCAGGGTTTGAGGAATCATGAGAGACACTTCGAATTGGGAGGGTGAAAGAAAGGGTCTCTGGGCTTGCCCAGCTCTGGACTGTAAGCATAGATGAGGCTGGGAGAGGATGAGGACTTGATGGAGAGCACCCGTGTGTGTGTGCGTGCATGTGTACATGTGTGTGTTTTTCTAGGACTTGGTTCCACAGCCAAAAGCAAACAGTTCTTGGATTGACTGTAGTTGGGGTTTAGCAGGCCCTTGTAACTTTTGCACAGATGATCAGGAGATGGTTTAGGAAGTTGGCAATAAAATCAGTAACTAGTGCTGGCTAGAGGAGCCTGGGGATGGCTGCAGGGCTCGGCACCCTTGCTTATCCCCTTGTGACCAAGGTCTGCAAAGTCCTCTCCTCCTTGGTGGCTGGCTGGGTTTTTTTCTGCCTCTCCCCTGTTAAGGTCACAGTCCTTGTTTATAACCCCAATAATTATTTCCACAGCAACTCCCTGTGATGACAGAACATCCTGAGGATTATGAAATCATTCAGGAAAAACGAGAGGCATGAGAAAGAAGACCCGGGAAAACCAAAGTTTGCAGAGCAATGCATCCGAAACAGGCAGAGGAGCAAGTGAAACTTCCAGGGAGTGTAGAGCTGACGATCCTCTGAAATGGGGGTGTCATTTCAGATGTGCTGAGTATCAGCTCTGTCCCCCTCCCTCTGTCCGCTATCCACAGTGCTATAGGGTTTCAGTCTGTCACTTGACAAGTGTATTCAGGGCTGCTAATTGAGAGAAAGCAAAGTCCCCAAGACTTATTTTCTTTAGGTTGGGAGAAGGCAGTATAGAGAAAGCCCAGAATTTAGAGACAAAGATCCTGTATTAGAGTTCCTGCCCTCCCCCTTTCCAGATGGGTGACCTTGAGCAAGTTGTGAAGTTGTGAAGTGTCTGAGTCACCTCCCTTCTCATGGATGGTGGGGCTGGTTATCCCTGTCCACCTGACTCTCAAAGCTGGGGAGGCCAGTGAAGCCATGCACATGAAAACACTTGATAAACAAACTGTAAAGTGCTTCACAAATGGCAAGTCAGTGGTGTTTATATTTTTCATCTCATTATGCTTAAAAGTACTGATTTAGGGGAGCTGGATTTCCTCACACCTCCTGTAGCCTATGTGCATTAGTGTTGTTTTAAAATGCAAACCAGGAGACATGCTATGAAATGCAGTTCTTCCTTATTTAGCAGCGACATGACCTCCCTCCCTCCCTCCCTTCCTTCCTTTTTCTCTTCCTTTCCATTTTCCTTCCCCTTCCCATTCCCTTTCCTTTCTTTCCTTTCCACAGAGTCTCACTCTGTTGCCCAGACTGGAATGCAATGGCACCATCATGGCTTACTGCCACCTTTCCTTCCCTAGGTTCAAATGATTCTCCTGCCTCAACCTCCCGAGTAGCTAGGATTACAAGCATGTGGTACCACGCCTGGCTAATTTTTGTATTTTTAGTAGAGTCAGGGTTTCACCACGTTGGCTGGGCTGGTCTCAAACTCCTGACCTCAGGTGATCCACCCCCATTGGCCTCCCAAAGTGCTGGGATTACAGGCATGAGCCACCACGCCCAACCCGGGTGTTAGCTTTCATACCTTGACTGAAAGCGGTTCATCCCAGCAACTTAGCTGGCCCAGGCCTCTGTATTCTAGAGCTCCCTGGTTGGCTTGTGGTCAGCCGTGTAGCGAGGTCTCTCTCTGCTGGCTGACAGCCCCGGGCTCATTTCTCTCTGCATCCTCAGTGCCTTGTGTTGTGTTTGGCAGAACAGATTTTCCGCAGTTTCTTATTGAATCAGTGAATGAATCATCTCTCTTGAACTGTGGGCTCTGTGGCTCCCCTCCTTGTGCAGCAGGGTCGACACCTCGTTGCATTGCAGGGAAAGCAAATGGAGGTCATGTTGCTGCTTGTGTGGTTTTGGAATCAGGGAAAATCTATGACTCTGCTAAGATCCTGAGACCTGAAACAATTTTCAGATCAGAAAATTGTTGGGCCGGAAGAGACCCTAGAGATGAATAGCTGAAACCCTCATTGGATGGAAGAGGCACCCGCAGCCCTTGGAGGGCAAGGGTCTTGTGCCCCGACTTCCTGGTGGTTAGAACCATGCTGGTGCCCTGGCTGCTGCCCACACTCTCTCTGTAGGGAGGCAGCACCCGCTTGGCCCTCTGCATGCCACTCCCTCTTCGTTGCCCATCCTGAGTCGATGCTGTTCTAAGGCTGCAAGGTCATTCCCTGAGAGAGCTGGAGTCAGAGCGGCTGCGGTGGAGCTCAGCCCAGTGCGGATTTGGGGAGAGGGACTTTTACCGCCACATTGCTCACAGTGATGAAGGGCCGGCACAGAGCCTGGCGTGCACTAGGTGCTCATACACATTGCTCCCCTTCACGTGTTGCCACCTGTATTATTTATTTAGAGACGGAGTCCTGCTCTGTCGTCTAGGCTGGAGTGCAGTGGTGCGATCTCAGCTCACTGCAACCTCTGCCTCCGGGTTCAAGTGATTCTCCTGCCTCAGCCTCCCAAGTAGCTGGGACTACAGGTGTGAGCCACTGCTCTTGGCCCTGTATTCATTATTAATCCAAGCCCCAGCTGATATTCACATAGAGCCTGGGGTGCCTGAAGGAGCAGCCTGTGCACCTGAGACGCACACCTGGGTGTGCAGGAGAGGCGGGAGGGAGGGTCATGTGTACTTTGAAACAGTACATTCAGTGTCTTGTGTTTGGGAAACAGCACATCCTGTAGTGTTTGTCTTAATGGTGCCATCATTTATGGAGCATTTTGCGCGTGCTGGGCACCTTGCTACAGAAATGTTCACATGACTGGTCACAAGGAATCCTCTCAACTCCCTTTCCAGGCAGGAGTGTCACTGCCATCTTTGTCAGATGAAGATACTGAGGCTCTGAGTTGCACAGCTCTTTATTGCTGGAGTGGGGTCAGGCTTGGGCAGTGTGGCCCTGGGGTCTGGCCTCTTGCCACCTGCCCTATGCCACCTCTCAAGAGGGAGGAGGAGTGGCATTTTATTTCTTCATCTGTGAAGACTCCCAGGCTTCACAGGAATGTCTAAATAAATGTTTGGGACCTTAAAACATTTGGCTTCAAAATGTGACAAGCACAGCTCATAATTGAAATGGGCAAATTTGCACTTTTTTTTTTTTTTTTTTTTTTGAGATGGAGTTTTGTTCTTGCTGCCCAGGCTGGAGTGCAATGGCATGATCTCGGCTCACTGCAACCTCTGCCTCCCGGGTTCAAGCGATTCTCCTACCTCAGCCTCCCAAGTAGCTGGGATTCCAGGCATGTGCCACCACACCCAGCTAATCTTTGTGTTTTTAGTAGACACAGGGCTTCTCCATGTTGGTCAGGCTGGTCTTGAACTCCCAACCTCAGGTGATCCGCCCGCCTCAGCCCCCCAAAATGCTGGGATTACAGGCGTGAGCTACTGCGTCTGGCTAATGTGCACTTTCATGTGGCTGCAAAGCATCACGTTGTATCAGCCTCATTGGCTTCTGGGCCTGGGCCTCTTCCTTGGTTCCTTCATTCCAGTACGTGTTGCTGACTCTGAGCTTAGAATTCAGCAGGGAAGGTAGAGGGTCCCTGCCCTGTTGCCGGGGGCCACAATCCCCCTGCTGGCTCTGCCACGTCTCCCTGCCCGAGGCCTCTGCCGCCTCCCGTGTCTCCCCTGGGCTGTGCCACTGAACCCTGGACAGGGAGTATGGCGAGCCCACTAGAGCAAAGACCCGGGGAGGCAGCGTGGATTCCCAGACGAGGACAGGGCCCGGGTTCTCACCATGGGTCTCTGCCAAGTTGCTTAATTCCTTGAATCTCAATCTCCTCTTCTATAAACTAACTTGTCTCCCTTCTTCATAGCAGTGATGAGGAATCATAAAAGCAGCATTTGGCAAAGCTCTAAGATACCGTACACATATAAGTAACTAAGTGTTTTTTTAAAATAATTCCTTTTTTTTTTAAGCTGAAGGCTCAGTCTTTAAATTGCTGGGCTTTTTCATCTGAGAGTGGAAAATCTGTTCTCCCTGCATGGGCTCCAAGGTCCCTTCGACAAGCTGCTTTCCCCAGGGTCCTGTGGGAGACATCTTCTTGTTCCTTAGCTTGAGTCAGGCCCTGAGCGTGCTACGGACTTTCCTGGCTCTTGTGCCCTTGGACGTGGGTCCCAATCCTGACTCTGTTCTTCGCCCTCATGAGAGGAGGGGCTGCATGAGTGAGTGCGTGCAGAGCCCGTCACACAACACCTGGCAAACAGAAGTGCTCACAATGTGAGCTGCCCTTATGATTGCTGTTAGCATTAATGCTTTTATTGTAATTATTTAAATGTGTTCTAATATTTCATATATATTCAAATTTTATCACCAAAAATAAAATCAGCATGCCGGAGACATAGGTGAAGTCCCTGAAATCTCAGCACCCTGTTTCTCCTCTGTTCCTGAGAGAGGTCAACCTCTCTGGTCTTAGAAATCGTTTTTTTTTTTTTTGAGGGAGAGTTTCGCTCACTCAGGCTGGAGTGGAGTGGTGCAATCTTGGTTCATTGCAACCTCTGCCTCCTGGGTTCAAGTGATTCTCATTTCTTAGTCTCCATATTAGCTGGGACCACAGGTTCACGCCAACATACCTATCTAGTTTTTTTGTATTTTCCATAGACAGAGTTTTGCCATGTTGGCCAGGCTGGTCTTGAACTCCTGGGCTCAAGTGATTCACCCGCCTCAGCTTCCCAAAGTACTGGGATTATGGCTGTGAGCCAATGTGCCTGGCCTGGTCTTAGAAATCTTATTACTCACCTGGCCCCACCCCATGCCTGGCCTGCAGATTGCCAGGCCACACCTGTCCACCTCATAGCCATTTGTCAGATCCAGAAAAGATGAGTTGTTTTCCATCGTAATTAAAAAGCACCGCTGTGCCTGCCCCGAGGAACCTGGGGAACCTACCTTTCAAAGCACAGCTGGGGTCTGTGGGCCCCTCACCAGGAAAAATGCTGAGGGCAGCTCTGAAGAGGATGTCCTGTGTGTTCCTCATGTCATGGTGTCTGTCCTCTGGCTTCTAACTGTGGCCATTTGGGTCATGCCCAGCCTAGAACTGGCCACGAAAATGCAGATCTCGGAAAATTCCATTTTGCTGATTTATGACAGGCTTTGCTTTTCTTTTCAAAACCGGAGTCAACAGATGTGAGCAGCAGTGGGCTGAGCTTTCAGTCTGTCGGTGAGAACTGTATGGGTGTTCTGAAGCGGGGCGCACGGTTTCCAGGGAGCCTGCTCTTGAGTTGGGTTGCTATAGAGTCATTTGAAGAGCTGTATTACTTGGCTGGAGTGGTGGCTCACGCCTGTAATCCCAGCACGCTGGGAGGCCGAGGAGTTGGAAAACAGCCCAGTCAACGTAGCGAGACCTTATCTCTACGATTTTTTTTTTTAAATTAGCTTGGTATGGTGGCGCATGCCTGTAGTCCCAGCTACTCAGGTGGCTGAGGTGGGAGGATCACTTGAGCCCAGGAAGTCCAGGCTGCGATGAGCGATGATGATACCTCTGCACTCCAGCCTGGGGGACAGAGCAGGACCCTCTATCTAAAAAACCTTAATTTAATTCAAAAAGGAATTTTTAAAAAGAGTTATATGTTACTCAATTTGTATTAGAAAAAAGTCAAAGTAGCACATCATTACTTAGAATGATGTAAATTTATTTCAGCTGAACAACTGACTTCATTTAAAGATAAGTAAATAATCTTCTTTAATCTCTTTTTTTTTTTTTTTGAGTTGGAGTCTCGCCCTTTTCCCCCAGGCTGGAGTGCAGTGGTGAGATCTTGGCTCGCTGCACCTCCTGGGTTCAAGAGATTCTCCTGCCTCAGCCTCCCGAGTAGCTGGGACTACAGGTGCCCACCACCACACCTCACTCATTTTTTGTATTTTTAGTAGAGACAGGGATTTACTGTGTTGGCCATAATGGTCTTGATCTCCTGACCTCCTGATCTGCCCGCCTCAGCCTCCCAAAGTGCTGGGATTACAGGCGTGAGCCACTGCGTCTGGCCTATCCTTTCCTTCTTTACACTCCCCCACCTGCCTTGGCATCCTTTGATCGCTCTTTCCTGAATTGGCTGCTACCATGATGGTTCTTCCATGGCAGTTTTCTGTTTGCATTGCCCTTCCTACGTGGACTAACTAGCTGGCATTGTATTGTAAGGGGGGCTTTCCCTTCTTCTCCATTTGTTCATGTCTTTATTTAGATCTAAAGGGATGCATAGATTATTACTTTCTTCCATGGGTTATAATCCAGAACTGTGTGTGTGTGTGTGATCCTCAGATAGTCCCAGATTTGGCAGTGGGAGCCCCTTTACGTGGTTCTTTTGTCCTTTGACATGACTCCCAAGGAGAAAGCTGGAAGGTGTGTGATTGTGCACATGCATGTGTGCACACAGCCTTCCACAGCTAGTTCTGGATTTATCTGATCCCTCTGATTGTGGCCCTGACCTGCGGGTTCTTTGGAGTCCAACCACCTTCTGTATATGCAGGCTTTTCTCTTTGAGAACCTGGCTCCTGTTATCCTTGATACTGGATACTGTTCTTTTTAATAAATAACAAGGGGAAGGGAACGGAAGCCTTTCAGACAGAACCATCCTGGAGAGAGGGAGGGAGAAGCTTTTTTTTTTTCATCTGGAAAGCCCTTTGCACACATCAGCCTATTGAAGCACTTTGCTTGATTCAGCTATTCTCCTCTCAGGACCTTCCTGGATCATCCCAGCCTGTGGAATGCTGGATTTCTGTGGCAGGTTGTTCTTCTGTTATCACCTGCTGTGGTCTGAATGTTTGTATCCCTCTCAGCCCCGAAATTCCTATGTCGAAATCCTTACCCCCAAGGTGCTGGCATGGGAAGGTGGGGCCTTTGGGAGGTGATTAGGTCATAGGGGCGGAGCCTCTGTGAATGGGATTAGTGCCCTTGTAAAAGAGGCCCCACCACGCTGCCGCGCCTCTTCTGCCACATGAAGATGCGTTGAGAAGGAGCTGTCTGTGAACCAGGAAGGGGTCCTCCTGAGACACGGAGCCTGCTGGCACCTGATCTTGAACTTCCCAGACTCCAGAACTGTGAGCAATAAATGTCTGTTGTGCATAAGCCATCCCATCCATGGAATTCTATTGTAGCAGCCCTAGCCAATGAAGACACCACCCCTCCCAGTTCTCCTTGCTGTGGACTTACAGCTCCTCCTGCTCGATTAGCCTGTCACTGTTGGGGTGTGTGATTTCGGTGGAATCCACCCCGGTGCCTGCCACGGGGCTCTTCTCGTGGCCCGGATCATATGTACAGAAATGAAGATGTGGGCTTTTAAGGCCGGAGACTGAATGTCGTCCTCTCTGGGCAGGGTCCATTCCACCAGTCTCTGAAAGGGGTGACTCATGGCCCTCAGCAGAAGCACTTGTTGATAGTACAGCCTTCTCTCCCTGACATTCCAGTGGCAAATCAGCCGTTTGCTGGCCTGACTAAATTTATAGTGGTCTGCGGCAGCTGGTGGCAGCAACTGCTGGTTAAAATCTCACAGATTTTTTTTTTCTCTGAAAAATATCTCAGTCACTCGAGTCCCAGAACCACCACCAGCAGAACTTAGAAGCCATTTATAGCCTCTGAGAGTTGTTCTGAGAAGAGCTTTTTAGAAGGATCCCCCCATTTCCCCAGAAACCAGCTCTCTCCCATCCTTAACCACCTGTAAAATATTCAGATCATTACCAAGTCAGAAAGGCCCCGGAACTGATAGCACAGTGTAAACTGGACAGTTTATTTCTTTTTTAGCAGTCCTGTGGTTCAACCTAATGTATATGTGTCTATCCACATATGTGTTTATTTTTATATCATTATATATAATGATTTGCTATGGAAGGTTTGTAAATCTTTATTCAGAGCCTGTTGACTCTTGATTTATGCACTGTTCTAACACCCTCAGCCACGTTTCTTAGCCTGTAGTCTGCTAGAAGCAGAGAACTGCAAGAACTGCAAGGCATAAGCTGGCAGGAGGAGGCAGGTGAGTGGGTGAGTGGAAGTGACAGCTGATGGCCTGAGAGTGAGGGACAAGGCTGAGTGTTGTGTAGTCCCGTACCTTCACTTTTCCAGACAGAAAGGCTAAAGCTCAGAGAAGTCCCCTGGCTTAGATCTCATGGTGGGCCTGGACTGGAATCCAGTCCCCTCAACTTCACATATAGGGATTGCATTTGGTACCACAGCACCAATGTCACTTATGTCACAGTTGCCTAGGATGACTGAGTGTCATTGAGAAAGTGTTTAATTATGTTCAAGATCGTTTGTCTCAAAAAAGTCAGGGAAGAGTTTATGATTTAAAAAATAATTCCATCCCTTGGCTGGGCGCAGTGGCTCATGCCTATAATCCTAGCAATTTGGGAGGCTGAGGTGGGCGGATCATCTGAGATCAGGAGTTTGAGACTAGTCTGGCAAACAGGGTGAAACCCCGTCTCTACTAAAAATACAAAAATTAGCCAGGAATGGTGGTGGGCGCCCATAATCCTAGCTACTTGGGAGGCTGAGACAGGAGAATCACTTGAACCTAGGAGGTGGAGTTTGCAGAGAGCCGAGATCGCACCACTGCACTCCATTCTGGGCAACAAAGAGCAAAACTCTGTCTCAAAAAAAAAAAAGAAAATTCTATCCCAAAGAATTTAGATGAAAATGCCATCAAGTAGAATATGTGGGCAGATGTCTCCTATTCCATGTCCTCTTCACCGGGACCTCATTTTCTCCAGTGGTGCCTAATAGATGAAGCCTGGCCACATTCCCACCTTGGAATGAGGCAGGTAAGTCTGGGCTCACTGTGGAAAATATGAATACAGAAGCAGGGAAGAGACAGTGGCATTCTGATTGTCTCCATCTCTGAAGGCTTTCTGAGTTATAGATTGAAGTTGTGCCCTGGCACTTAAAGTAACTTCTTGCATATGTTTTCTAATTTATTTCACTTATGAAAGTAGCATGTGTTCAGCACAGAACTAGAAAGTAGACATAAATTTCATTAAGACGAAAAAACACAAATGATTTCACCACTGAAAGAGAATTACCATTAACACCTTGGCAATTACTCGTCCACATTGCTTGATTGTTCAGGCTATTATTCTCTCTCTCTCTCTCTCTCTCTCTCCCCTCATTCTCTCTCTGTCACATGCTCATGTGTGTATGTCTATACATGGACTGTAGAGACATACATATCCATGAATATTGATATACACATAAAATGTGCTGCTAAGTTTCTTCAATTTATTTTCTATTAATGGACACATTTACATCTGGATACATGAAAATCTACATTATTATTATTTTTGAGATAGAGTTTTGCCCTTGTCACCCCGGCTGGAGTGCAGTGGCACGATCTCTGCTCACTGCAACCTCTGACTCCCAGGTTCAAGTGATTCTCCTCCTTCAGCCTCCTGGGTAGCTGGGGTTACAGGTACCACCACCACACCTGCCAAATTTTTTGTATTTTTAATAGAAACCGGGTTTCACCATGTTGGCCAGGCTGGTCTTGAACTCCTGACCCCAGGTGGGTGGATCCCACCTTCCAGGGTGCTGGGATTACAGGTGAGCTACCACGCCTGGCCTACCTTACTTTTTAAACAGCTGCAAATGAGCCCATCCTATGGGTGTGCCTTCATTTGATGTACTGTCCTCTACTGTTGGGCATTTTGGTTGTTTCCAGGTTTTTCACTGTCCTGATTACAGCTGTGATCAGCATCTTTGCCCATGCCCTTAATTATCTCCTTAAAATAAATTATTGGAAGAACCATGGCTGTGTCAAAAGAAACAGAGTCTTTTATGGCTTTCAGGGTGTGCTGCCAAAACTTTGGGGCTCTGTTTTTCCACTCAGGTTTTCTGACTTTGGAAAGTGTGTATTGCCTGTAGTTTAAGATTCCACACATTGTGATTCGCCAGGACACCCCTCCAGAGCTCCTGCCGTCCTCACTCTTCTGGGCTGGCTGCTTCCTCCATTTCCCCTTCTAGAGATCTCTCTCTCTGACTCCTTGGGTGTGGTCGCAGGGCTTCGGGATCTTGTTCTGGAGAAATTGGAATGGTGAGTGGGAACATGGAGAATGGAGAATAAGCAGTAAAGTATGGGTGCACACATGGGCTAGTCCAATTGTGTTAAGAAAATAGTTTGTGGAAATTCACCCTGGACCACCCTGCTCTCATTCATCTCAATGCCAAAGGCACTTTATGGCTGAACATTGGGTTGAAGCTTCATGCTGATTCTTCTGCTTAGGATCAAGTCCCACTTCTCTGCCCTGGTCTTGTGATCTGTCTCCTGTCTTCTCCTGTCACCCTCTCCTCCTCACGGTCCCTGCGTTGTTTTTTTGTTTTTTTTTTTTTGAGACAGAGTCTCCCTCTGTCACCCAGGCTGGAGTGCAATGGCGCAATCTTGGCTCACTACAACCTCTGCCTCTCAGGTTCAAGAGATTCTTGTGCCTCAGCCTCCCATAGCCAGGATTACAGGTGCATACCACCGCACCCAGCTAATTTTTGTACTTTTAGTAGAGGTGGGGTTTCACCATGCCGGCCAGGCTGGTCTTGAACTCCTGACCTCAAGTGATCCGCCACCCACCTTGGCCTCCCAAAGTGCTGGAATTACAGGTGTGAGCCACTGCACCCAGCCAGACTTCCCGTTCTTTATCTATACTCTAGTTGCAGTGACTTTTTGCAGTTCCTCTAGAATACCGAACTCATTCCTGATTCAGGGCTTTCAATATGTGGCTCCCTGAATTGGGGGATAGGGCTGAGGATAGGGGTATACTCTTCCTTTCTTAAGGTTTAAAATTTTTTCTGGAGACAAGGTCTCACTATGTTGCCAGGGTGGTCTTCGACTTCTGGCCTCAAGTGATCTTCTAGTCTCAGCCTCCCCAAAGTGTTGGGATTACAAGCGTGAGCCACCATGCCTTCCTTCCTCTTACTCTTCAACCTTTGGGACAAAGCCACGTGTGGAGATTAAGAGCATGACTCCTGGGGTCAGGCTTGGGTTTGTACCCTGGTTCTGCCACTTAATCTGCTTTGTAACCTTGGACAAGCTGCTCAGCCTCTCTCTGCCTTAGTTTTTACATCTGTAAAATGTGTTTAATGATAGTATCCACCTCATAAGGGTTGTTGTGAGGATCAAATGCAGTGCTGTCTATATGTACTTAGAACAGTTCCTGGCACGTAGTAAGCATCAGGAAACATTTGTTGTTACTGAGCTGGCCTCAGCATGCTCACCACACCACAAGGAAGTTTTCTACAACCCCCACTGTGGGCCAAGAGCTCTTAGTTTGTGTTCTCATGACCGTCTGCACCTTCCTTCTTAGCAGTTAACTGCAGTTGTTACTAAATAAGCATTGTGGAAAAAACTCATCTGGGTCAGGCAAGGTGGCCCATGACTATAATCCCAGCATTTGGGGAGGCTGAAGTGGGAAGATCGCTTGAGCCTTGGAAGTTGAGGTTACAGTGAGCCATGATGGCGACACTGCATTTCAGCCTGGGTGACAGAGGGGGATCCTGTTTCAGAAAAAACAAAAACTGACCTTGCCTGAGGCTGTCCCATGAGAGGTCCCATGAAGGCACGTACCACTGCTCTCTTGTTCACAGCAGAGAGTTGGTTTCAATAAGGATCTGCTCAAGGAGGGGAAAGAATGGTCCTGCTACTTACGGCTGCAGAGCAGAGTTCATCAGGAATTCCCTCAGGAACCTCCCCAACGAAAGGAGGTGTCTGAGGACTGGGCCTCTTCCAGCATCCCGAGCCAGCCTGTGCTTAGAGGTTGCAGATGCTCAGTCCATGAAGGACCAGGGTGATTTTTAAATTTCTAACTCATAATAGATGAACACTTTTAAAAATATAATTAAGGCCAGATGCGGCGGACACTTTGGGAGGCTGAGGCGGGTGGATCACCTGAGGTCAGAAGTTTGAGGCCAACTTGACCAACATGGCAAAACCCCATCTCTACTAAAAATACAAAAATTAGCCGAGCGTGGTGGCGGGCACCTGTAATCCCAGCTACTCAGGAGGCTGAGACATGAGAATAGCTTGAACCTGGGAGGCAGAGGTTGCAGTGAGCTGAGACTGCAACATTGTACTCCAGCCTGGGTGACAGAGTGAGACTTTGTCTCAACAACAATAATTTTATATATATATATATATATGAATTACTAGAAAAAAGAAGTGAAACTCAAGGCCAGGGTTTCTAAACCTTGGCATTATTGATGTTCTGGGGCACATAGTCCTTTGTCTTGGGGACTGTCCTATGTGTGGTAGGATGTTGAACCTGTCCTTTTATGATTAGATTTAACAGACATGAACATAGTCTATCAAATTGCTACAAAGGGGCCAGGTGTGGTGGCTCACGCCTATAATCCAGGCACTTTGGGAGGCTGAGGTGGGCGGATCACTTGAACTCAGGAATTTGAGACCAGGCTGGCCAACATGGTGAAACCCCGTCTCTACCAGAAATCCAAAAATACAAAAATTAGCCAGGCGTGGTGGTGTGTGCCTGTAATTCCAGCCACTTGGGATAGACTGGTGATAGTCTTGTCACAGACAAGATTTAGCATAGACTGGTGACAGACCCTGCTTTGAGCAGCACCAAACTCATCCCTCATAGAAAGGGAAACTGAGGCGCTGGTTAGGATCCAGACAGCAATGTGCTGTTAAAACACATTTAAAACTCATAGGAATATTTCTGAGTTTTGGTTCTTTCCCTTTCCTCTCCCCAGTTCACCTGTGGCAGATGATGTCATCCAGCCAACTGTCCTCACAGACCTGGAAAACCCATCCTTAGCTGCCTCTTCCCACCATGGTGATGTTGTTGGCCAGGTCTCTACAGATCTGACAGCCCAGAGGTATGCTGGGGGCCCTGGAGCTGGTGGTGAGACCCTGGGCGCAATCCCTGAGGCTGCCTCCCTCCCCCGTCCCCTCTTCTCTCCTGTGGTTTCACCACCTCTGCGCACACATGTAGGGTATGCACACCTCTCCTGAACAGGTGTGTGCCAGGGCTGGGGCCTCTTCTTGTGACCTTAGGAATCATCTGAGACACTAGAAAGACTAGGAGACTAGGGTCTCCCCTGACCTGGCCCCCAGCACAGACAAGGGGCATTTTAGAGATTTTCCCACATGGCCTTCAGGGTCCCTATTTGAAACGGATGTCCTCCAGGAGAGAGAAGGTGCCATTTCCTTTTCAGGAAATGCTCGAGTTAGCTGTCTTCTGGTCTCCTGGGGCAGAGCTAGATTCACTGCTCATTTTCTTTCATTTCTTGGTGGTGGTCAGAGAAGAAGAGGGTCAGCAGCACATGGCAGAGGAGCCGGGGGCCTGGGGTCCCCGCCCCTGCCCTTCTGCCATGTCACCTCCCACCAGCCTCTCTTCTCCTTGCTCTTCACACCCCAGCAACCCCACACCGTCACGGTTCTCCATCTACACTGTGCTTGGCCTGGATTCAGACTTCACTGCTCCCTCTGCCTGCAAACTTGGCATTGAACCTGGGCTTTTCCAGAATCAGCCTCAGGGTCAGTTCAGATGCCATATACGCACATATAGGCACACAAGTATACATGCCTGCCTCCACATGTCTCTATACACATATGCACAAATCCACGTCTCTATACATACATATACATGTATGCCCCCACAGGTCTTTATGCACACGTACACATGGATGCCTCCACACGTCTCGAAACACACATGTACACATGTATGCATCCACATATTTCTAGATACACATACACATGTATGCTTCCACATGTCTGTATGCATATATACACGTGTGCCCCCACATGTCTTTATACACACATGTACACATGAATGCCCCACATGTCTCTATACACACATGTACATGTATACACATCCACACATCTCTGTACACAAAGGTACACATGTATGCCCCCACGTCTGTCTCTGTACACACGTGTGTCTATACGTGTGTGTCTGTGAATACACAGACACACATTTCAATTTCTGTTCAGATCAGTGAAGCATCTACTTTTTGCCTAACATTGCACAGTGCTGGGAAAGCCATGGTGAATGGGACAGATATTGCCCCTTTTTTCCCAGAACTCATGACCCAGTGGCCCTTCCTCTAAGAAGCCTTCTCCCCACGCTGAGAGAAACCTGCCTCTGAATTCCTCCAGTCACTTGTCGTGCCCCATGTCACTGCCCTCCACAGATTCTCGTAAATGACCCATTATCTAATTCCATCTCCTTTGCTGGACTGGGAGCTCCTGGAGGGAGGAACTGGTCATCATCATCTCTGGAACCACAGTAGCCAGGATGGCGTTGGGCAGGCCCTGGAGGAATGGTGACTTGAACCAGATAAGGGAGTACAGGGACCCGGGGGCCAGCCCCTGCTGACCCCCTTCCTCTGGATACAGGTGGGCGGCCGACAGAACCAAGACACCTATTTAAAACTAGGAGGAGGTGCCTGGTAGGGGAAGGCAGAGGGCAGGATAGACGGGATGGGAAGCTGCAGTCCGGAAGTGATATTCCAGGGCAGCCGTGCACTGATGTAGAACTTTAGATGTTTCTTTTACAGGTAGGAGTCAGCCGTAGTTCTTACTTATGTGTGAATTTAACTTAAAGGAAAAACCCTGGCTGGGGACGAAGGCACAACACTCAGGAAGTGTACAGAAGTTTCCAGGGAGAAGTGGGCACACCTTTCTGTCTCTCCTGTTCCTCCCCCTCTCTGCCCAGTTTGGCTCCCTTGACCACCACCGTTTTAGGAAGACGCAGGGGCCTCTGGCTGCAGCTAGCGGGGCACACCCTCCGTTGGCAAAGCCTGGAAGGGCGCCAAGATCACTCCCACCCAGTGCTCCCATCTTACAGTCGGGGGTTGCAGGGGCAAGAGGAAGCTCTGAGCAGAGGATGGCACTGGACTTGGCGGGATGACTCCTGGAGAACTGCAGTCCAGCGGGGGGTGGGTGCTTCTGGGCCCCTCCCAAGCTGGAAACTGTTTTGTTTTTTAAAAATGTTTTATTTATTTATTTTTATGAGATGGAGTCTCACTCTGTAGCCCAGGCTGGAGTGTAGTGGTGCGATCTTGGCTCACTGCAACCTTCACCTCCCAGTTCAAGTGATTCTCCTGCCTCAGCATCCCGAGTAGCTGGGACTACAGGTGCCCGCCACCACAACCAGCTAATTTTTGTATTTTTAGTAGAGATGGGGTTTCACCATGTTGGCCAGGATGGTCTCGATCGCTTGACCTCATGATTCTCCCACCTTGGCCTCCCAAAGTTCTGGGATTATAGGCGTGAGCCACTGCGCCCAGCTGAGAGTGTGTGTTTTAAGTGACTTGTCCCAGGCCCCATAGTAGGTGAGTGACGCATGCTCTAAGGCTCCTTTTGCCTGGACGCTTCCCACGTTCCAGGAGCCATGCTGGGTATGTTTCATTGAGCATCTCCGTAAATCCTCATGCCATCTGTAGAAGGTAGGAGCTGCTGTCATGGCTGCCATTTCACAGTTGAGCGGACTGAGGCTCAGATGTTAACATGCTCCAGGACACAGCTAGTAAGTGCAGAGCTGGGACTGCAGCAGCTCTGGCCCAGCTGCCCACCTGTGTTCTGAAACCTCCAGGGGCAGAGCTGCGGGAGAGCCAGGCTTCCTGAGACACCATGTCCTGGGGCCCCGCCTGCATCCGTGGTCTCTTTCTAGTCCAAGGAAGGTAATATGTGAGGTAATGCAGTTGTGTTACCTATAACCCTGACCAAAAGTGGCCACAGAATGCAGGAAGGGACCAGTGGCTAAGCAGAGATGTCAGTGCTGAGAACTCGGCCAGCTTCTTGGCTTTATCTCCTCATGGAAAGACTCAGAACGTGGGGCAGAAGCAGACATGATTAAAACCTAACCCAGGGAAGTATCTGAGTAAGGAATGAGCAATTTTGGTGCCTTGTCGTTGTTACTGAATATTTATCCACAGTTGTGTTGTCCTGCTGTTTTTACTGGATTGGTAGAAAAAAGGTAGTTCTGTTAAGACCAAGGATTGGGCCAGGCACCGTGGCTCACACCTGTAATCCCAGCACTTTGGGAGGCCAAGGTGGGCAGATCACGAGGTCAAGCGATGGAGACCATCCTGGCCAACATGACGAAACTCTGTATCTACGAAAAATACAAAAATTAGCTGGGCATAGTGGTGCACACCTGTAGTCCCAGCTACTCAGGTGGCGGAGGCAGGTAGAATCGCTTGAACCTGGGAGGCGGAGGTTGCAGTGAGGAAGCTGAGATTGTGCCACTGCACTCCAGTCTGGGTGACACAGTGAGACTCCATCTCAAAAAAAAAAAAAAAAAAAAGGAAAAAGAAACAAGACCAAGCATTGGTCTGACTTTGTTCACCAATGCCTCTGTAAAATACAGTCAATCCTCACTGGCAGATTTCGTATTTGTGAATTTGCCTTCTCACTGTCATGTATTATTGGTCACCCCAGAATCGATACTCAGGGTTCTTAGTCATTTGCGGACATGTGCAGAGCTGTCCAGCACGCATGTTCTCAGTGAAGGTGGAACAAGGCAACGCCTGCCTTCTTGTTGGCTCTCGCACTGGAAACAAGTGTCCTTGCGTGGCATATTTAGTGCTGTTTTTTTAAATTGTTCTGCTTTTAATTGGTGAGCACACTGTTTAAGATGAGCCCTAAGTATGATGCTGAGGTGCAACAAAGCTGTGATTGGCCTCATGGGGAAAAATGCTTTAGAGAAGCTTCGTCCTGGCATGAGGTGTAGTGCTGGTGGGTGTGAGTTCAATGAAGCAAAACTATTAAATAAGGTGTCTTTAAACAGAAGCACGCATAGAACAAGGTTATGTTTTGGTTGATTTGCTGATGAAAATGTGCCCAGAAACTCACAGGAAACGACCACTGTATTTCCTCCAGATGCAGTGATTCAGTGTTTGCTAATGAGGGGTTTATGGTGACTTGATAGAACATGACTATGAATAGCAAGAATCAGCAGCGCTTCACCTTGCGGATCTGTTGGAGAAGCTAAGCAGGGCGTGCCAGTGTGCAATCGTGATTTGACCCCAGCAGTGGCCTTGCCACCCCATCCACCTGCAATCCCTCTGCACTTCCTGCTTCCCGTAAGGAGAGAGGCAGAGGGTGGGATGCGGAAGGAGCGGGGAGGGATGAACACCGGGCAGGGGGCAGGCTGTAACAGTCCTCGGGAGAGGTGTGCCTTTCCGGGAGTTTAAATTTAAAGATTAAATTCAAATGAATTTTTATGTACTTATTTATTTATTTTTGAGACCAAGTTTCGCTCTTATTGCCCAGGCTGCAGTACAGTGGTGCGATCTCTGTTCACCGCAACCTCCACCTCCCAGGTTCAAGTCATTCTCCTGCCTCAGCCTCCTGAGTAGCTGGGATAATAGGCATAAGCCACCACACCCGGCTAATTTTCGTGTTTTTAGTATAGATGGGGTTTTGCCATGATGGACAGACTGGTCTCGAAATCCTGACCTCAGGTGATCTCCCTGCCTTGGCTTCCCAAAGTGGTAGGATTATAGGCATGAGCCACTGCACCTGGCCAGATTTTTTAAAATTAATTAAAAAAAAAGTCAGGATGGAGCATTTGCCTTAAGTCACCTGAGAGAAAAACAGCAAGCCTCACTCCTCCTTCCCTGTTGCCTGCTGATTCTTTGGTGCACTGTTCTCTAGTTTCAGGAGCTCTTTTTTTTTTCTGAGTAGCAGAAAAAGGAGAAAACACCTCCGTCTCTAAGGTATTTCTAAAATAAAATGAAAGGGATTTTGATGCACCCTTTCTCTATTGTGAATGCCACTGGAGGGCATCAGAATTTTCTTCCTTCCTAAGGGAAGAGCTGTGAAGCTGCTGTAGGGGTTGAGCTAACCTTGGATGACAGAGAAAGCTGGTCCCGATCTTCTAGAACTTTCTACAAATGACCACATTGCCTATGGCCACTTGTACTCTCATCTGTTCAGTAGTTTCATTTAAAAAAAAAAAAAAAAGCAGAATGGGCTGGCGCAGTGGCTTACGCCTGTAATCCCAGCACTTTGGGAGGCCGAGGCAGGTGGATCACGAAGTCAAGAGATCTAGACCATTATGGCCAACATGGTGAAACCCCATCTCTACTAAAAATACAAAAAAAAAAAAAAAAAAAAAAAAAAAATTAACTGGGTGTGGTGGCATGCGCCTGTGGTCCCAGCTACTAGGGAGGCTGAGGTGGAAGAATCGCTTGAACTCAGGAGGCGGAGGTTGCAGTGAGCCAAGATTGTGCCAGTGTGCTCCAGCATGGCGACAGAGAAAGACTCTGTCCTAAAAAAAAAAAAGGTAAAAGAAGCAGAATGAGCCCGGGTAACCCTGCATCTACAAAAATTAGCCAGGTGTGGTGGTGCAGGCCTATAGTCCCAGCTACTCGGGAGGCTGAGGTGGGAGGATCCCTTGAGCCCGGGAGGCGGAGACCAGGCTGAGAGCCTGGGTGACATAGCCAGGCCCCATCTAAAAACAGAAGCAGAATGGCTTTTCAAATGAAACCTTCCAGCTGCTGTACCGCTGTGTATTAAGCAGTGAAATGGGGCACATCCAGGAGCCTCCCGTGCTTTTCCCACAGTCAAGAATCCATGCAGAGGGGTCCCCTGAGAGCTTGAGGCCTCCCATCCACACAACTGAAAAACTACTCACCAGATTCGTTTCTGTGGGTCAGACGTCTGTGTGCATCAGAATCACCTGCTGACAACGGAGATTGCTGCCCCCTTCCCAGAGTCTGATTCAGGCGGGCTGGGAGGGGCCCATGCCTGCACTTCTAGCCCTTGGAGGATCACCAGGTGAAGGCAGTGTTGTCCTGGCGCTTGCCTTTCTCCTCACCTATCAACAGGTTTGAACAGCTCATCGCAGCCCCTCAGGAAAGGAGACACCAGGCCCAGCAGCTGGTGGCTGAAGTTTCTGATCTCTGACTTTGGACAGAAGGAGGTAGGGGAGCTCCTGCTCAGTGTCATAGCCTCACCAGAGAGCTTCCAGATTCAGAAGCAGCGTTTAAAATGCTCAGAAGTTGAAAGGCCAGGGAATTCATATTGGCCACAGCTTCTATTTCTCCTCTTGCTCCCAAATCACATTGTTTCTTTTAATTTCTGTCTGCACAGTGATTGTTTTTCTTCCCTCTATGGGTACACATAAGTGAGTTAAACCACCTCACAAAGGTTAGTTGAACCCTTACTTAAGCAAGAACCTGAATGATAGGCTGGGCGCGGTGGCTCACTCCTGTAATCCCATCACGCTGGGAGGCCAAGGCAGGTGAATCACCTGAGGTCAGGAATTTGAGACCAGCCTGGCCAACATGACGAAATCTCATCTCTACTAAAAATACCAAAAAAATTAGCTGCCCGTGGTGGCGGGCTCCTGTAATCCCAGCTACTGGGGAATCTGAGGCAGGAGAATCGCTTGAACCCGGGAGGTGGAGGTTGCAGTCAGCCAAGATCACACCATTGCACTCCAGCCTGGGCGAAAAGAGTAAAATTCCATCTCAAAAAAACGAACGAACAAACAAAAACTGAATGATAAAGTGGAGGAATTATTTTTCATTTAGAAAGTGGATCTCCCAAAGTCTTCTCTGAATAACAGAATTCCTTTGTACCCTTTAGAGGATACCTGGACATTGATGAATCAAATCTGTCAAGCCAGCACCCGGCATGCTGAGTAAATTGGGGTGCACCTCTGTACTTCTTCAGAGCCTTTGAGTTTCCAGTGTCTGGCTGGCTGCTGTTGGGTTCAACCACATGAATTACCACACTGGCAATTGTCAAATATTGAGAATTTCATATGGTTCACACCAACACAAGATTCTGTTCTTGTTCTGGTTTTTCATGGTTCATGAGCTGCTTTATCTGTATAGGTAGATTTTGACTTTCTGAATAATCTTGGATATCCAAGATCAGTCTCTTTTTATCCCTTGTCTCTCCACCCCTGTAGCTTCTGTAAACCAGGGCTCATCCCCAGAGTGCTCAGGGCATGAGGAAGCCTTGCCCTTGGGCAGAGGGCCCACAGAGCTGGTCATGATGACCAAGCATAGGGATTCATAACTTGGACGATCCAAGCCAGATCAAAGCCTTGCCTATGGTTTTGGGATGGTGTTTATCACTTTTCCCTTGGTGAATGCTTTCCTTCCTGCTTAAGTTTTGCTTGGGCCAAGTTTGAAAATAACATCCCTCCTCTGAGCACGGGCTTATGCGTGAAGGTAAAGTGGATAGACGTGTACCGGGGAAGAACTGACCAGCCAGTTCAGGGTTAACTGCGCAGGCGCCCAGCGCCTGCTGGAAATCTGCATATCAGCTTGTTTGGGGCTGCTCACACTTTCACGTGGACCCGCTGGTGCTCGAATGCCGGTGGATCTCACCAGCGACCAGAAATGTCTGGATGCGCCTGCCTCGAAGTTTCCAGCCAATTCACAAGCACCTCTCAGCACCTTCTGATTTGGGCTTTGGGGCTTTTCAGTGGCTGCCTCTAAGAGATGCCTGTTCTATCTCCCATTACTGAGTCTAATTTTGTCAAGTCCCAGGCCTCTGTGGGACTGGCTGTCTGGCGTTTGTACCCACCAAGCCTGGCTCTCCAAACCCGCAATTTCACAGCACTTTCCTTTTTGCAGTTTGCATCTCGCTTTCAGCATGACCTGAGTCTTTGGCCTTAACGCTCGCCCTGTTACGTGATATCATTTGCACTTGAGGATTTGGGAAGAAAAAACTCAGAAGGCCTGGGAGGAAGGGCTGTTGTGCTAAATGCCTTCCAGATGGTGATGCGAAATGGGAGATAAGGTGCTGTTGCCCATCTGCCCAACAGGACCATGTGTTCGGACTGCACCTTGGGGGCTGTTATCACCCTCCCGTGACAGGCGGGGCCACTCTGGGGTTTGTCCTTGCCCAAGGGCTTAACTTGGCAGCTCCAGCCGATCTCTGAAATGAAACGTGCTGTCAGTTCAGTGAGGGATCTGCCCAGGACTCAAAAGCCCCAAGCAGGGACTCAAAGGCCAACAGCTGCTGACATGTCTCACTGCGGCCAGACCTGCAGGGCTGTCGGGCTGAAGGTGAGCCCTGGAGCGACGTCTGTGTGGCTGGAGACTGCAGCCTCATGGTCAGTGGGACCAGTGACCAGTTGTTTGGGAGGACGTTAGCAAGGTCCTAGGTCAGGGATAGCAAACTCTCCTGATCCATCGTCTCTGGTTCATCAGAAGTGGTTCCCTAGGGATCTATGTTGAGATGGATTTTGAGGTCTTGTCCAGCTGGGCTTAACAGGAAAGAACGTCTTGGTCAGTAAGTCATGGCTATCTGTCAACTCTGTCCTAAACCAAAAGAAATAGCAGGTTGAATTTAAATCAATACATCCTTCCTCTTCCAAAAATAGAAGTACTCTACATGACTTTGAATTCAGCTTCTTCATTATTCTAATAAGGTTTGGAAAACGCTGATGAACTCCTTCAATGGAAAAACGCCTCCCAGACGTTTAACCCAGGCCAGCTTCCCCGGGGAGGAAGACAGTGAGATAACGCTAGCAGGTGGAATGAGACCACAGAAGCTTTGGTCAGTGCCCTGCCCTCTCTGGGCCGGGTTTGGCAGCTGTCTGGAAGGTTCCACAAAGGCCTGGGATTGGTCCTGGGTGTCTGTTAAGGGCCTGACTTCTGAGAACAATGTTTTTAAGAGAAGTCACTGCTGGTCACCAGAGGTTTGAACGCAGATGGGAGCTGACCAGGGTTGTGGGCGAGGAGCTGGCTGCTGCTACCTGCTTGCTCGCTCTGCTGGGGCAGCGTCGCCCTCTGGCAGCTCAGGGGAAGTTCCATGGACCCTGCCTGGCTCCTTGAGGGCCAGCTTGGGGAGGCCGTGGGAAGTCAGGGAGGGCTCCAGTGGAAGGACCTGATCAGAACTGGAGTTGGGTCATTCTGGTGGCTGTGGGGCCTTGGATCTGAGGGGACTAAACGGAAAGCAGGCACAGCAGGAGTCCTGCTCAGAGAGGACAGATTCCAGAAGGAGAAGGAGGTGACTCAGCAGGAAGGAGCCATGAGGGGCAGGGGACTGAGAGAACCGGAAGTCACTGCCTGGGCCAGGCGGGCTGGTGGTGCCACTTCCAAGCTGGGAAAATTGGAGGAGGAAGAGGAGGGTCAGGAGGGAAGAGGAGGCATTCTGTGGGGCCCCGGAGGTGTCTGTAGGGGCCCATGTGTTCGCGCTGAGACTGGGATGGTGAGTCACTGAGTGTTTCCTGGTGGGAGCCTGACCTCCTCGGCCCCTGGGTATGAGCCAGCAGGCGTGGAAGAGGGGGAGGCTCCTTTCTTAAATGAGCTGTTGAGTCACACTTGTTTGGTGCCTTTGGCTGTTGGGACCTGGCCGGCTCAGGAAGGGCGTGCCCATGGCAGTTGGCCAACAGAGGGAAGCGGGGAGGGAGCAGCCAGGTGGCCCCTCAGGAACAGGAGCAGCTGCGGGTGTTCAGGGCAAGGGGGAGCTTGGTGAGTGAGCCTTGGTTGTGCTGCCCTGGGGCGGTCCCAGAGATGGAGCAGGGAATGGACTTGTAGCCTGGGGCATCTGCATCAGATCCCAGGACTGTCAGCTGTCAGAGAGCTGGCCTTGCTGTGAGTACGCAGGCCACAGATCTACGCTGGCACCTCCCCTCCCCTGCCACTGTTCTCCAAGACAGATCCTTCCTTGCAGTTTGATAAACAGTACCTTAAAGTCACAGAACCACACGCAGAACCACCTTTCCTCAATTTGCATTAAACTAAGTAAAATCTTGGTGGGAAGTGTGTGGAGGGAGGAGCGCACCAGTGTAGTGTCTGAAGAAAGGGAAGTGTTAGGCTAGTAGCTTGTGTTTGTGTTAGACTAGTAGCTTGAGTTTGTACGTGGTCCATTTGCTGATTATGAAGACACATCGGCCTCCAAAGTGCAAAATAGTTCTTGTAAGGAGCTTAAATGCCCCTGGTAGTTTGCATTATTCATTTGGAGTCATTCTTGTACAAAATAATGAATTTCAGCCACTGCCCAAATTGTTAGAAATAAAAGTTTGACAAAGAAGGCCAGTCACTCCGTCTGCAAACCCACTTTGCTCTTTTGCTGGGTTTCGTCCAAGCACTTGTAACTTTTGTTGACCCACGGATTGCCCTGTGCTGGGCTTTGCTAGGTCGTTACTCCCAGGGCTCTGTTTTTCTGTTTGTGGGTCCCGAGGGAGCAGGCAGCAGGCAGTGTGGGTCCAGCCCTGGCTCTGCTCCCATGCTGTGGGTGGCCTGGCCTTGGGCTGGGATCCTGGGGTGGAGGTGGCAGATGTGTCCCCTGTGTTTATGGAGCTCTGAGGCCAGGGCGGTAAGGGGCTGGGCAATGCCTGCTGGACTTGCAGAATCTGCTAAGCTGTGACTGGACTTAGGGGCAAGACAGAGAGTCCTCTGTCCAGTGTGCGGTGTGGGCGCCCATGGCAGCTGCCCTTCAGACCAGGGTGCTAGCCTCTCAGGTGGCCCTCGAGAAGATGGAGTGGGCAGACGTAGCAGCCCACAAGCCCACGCACCCTGGACTCCTGCAATCTGGGAGCTCCGTGCCGTGTTTACCCTCAGAGGGAATCAGTGATCCCTCGCTGCAAGGGCTGTGACACCACAAACCCCAGCTACCCCCTCAAGCTGGGTTTCAGGCCCTCGGTGCTGAGTCCTGTATTCCAGCCTGGCCACCCCAGGACAGCTTCAGCCCCACCAGCCCCGCTGTGGACAGGAGCAGAGATGACTGGAGAGGCTGGGAGGGCACCACCCTGAAAGCTGCTCCCAGGCTTCAGTCTGAGGAGGCCATTGCTAGCCGTGATTTTTGCCAGTGGGGAAAATCAAAACCTCTTCTGCACGCCAAGCCTGTGCCTTTTGGCTTTTGTGGGGAGTGGTCTCCGGTGCTACCCCAGAGGCCGTTGTGGTTCCCCAGCTGTCCAGTAGGGGGCTCTCGCTCCCTGCCCGAGGGCCACACTCCGCTCCGAAACTCGTTCCTCCCCCAGGACACGGGCGGCCCAGCTGGGCCGGGGCAGGTTCCTGGATGACCCATCAGCCTTTTCCCCTGGATTTTTCTCAGCCGTGGGATTTGCGGGCAAAGCCCGGGGAATTTGTACGATTGTATTTTAGTTCTCACCTCATAAAGTTCCATTGCCTTTCAACGAATAGAAATCATCATACAAAAATCCTCTCCTCTAAAGAGAAATCGAACTAGAAAACTCACATGTCATATCCCGGACACCTGAGATGCCTCTGTTAAAGGAACCCGGTTCTGCAGGAGCCTAAGGAGCTTAAGGGCCTGGCCTGGGAGCCGCTGCGTTGCCGCCGTGGCCCGGCTGTAGAGGGGAGGCCTGGGTGGGGAAGCCGCGGGGCCGTGTGCCGGGGTTTAAAGAGTCCATTCCATGTGTGGGCGGGTGGGTTGGGTGGGGTGAGCAGGGCCTGATGAATGTGCCGTTAATGACCCCAGCCCCATGTGGAATAATTCCCTCATTGTGTCCCCAGCACCTCCCCAGCTGCTGCCCACGTGGGTCCCGTTCCCTCGTCTGCAGAACACACAGCTTCACCTTCTGCCCCAGCTGGTGACGGAGTAGAAGCTTCCAGTCCCTCCTGCCCAGATCTGGCCAAGGACCTCAGGTATTGTGCAAGCCCCCTCCGCAGCAGCTGCCCCCAGAGAGCAGGGGTCTGGTGGTCTCTGCCCCCTAGGTCGTGGGGTGAGCTGCATTTTGGATGGTGCCAACAAGGCGGTGACCGTTTGGCCCTGTGAGACCATGTCTCTGATCATTTGGGCTGTAGTGGATCTCAGGGTTACCCTTGCCTACCTGCTTCTCATGTCATGGTGGGAAGCATGGTGTGAGTGAGCATGTTAGGGATCTGCAGAGAAACAGAGCCAATAGGATGGATGGCTAGAGGGATGGATGGATGATCTGTATGTGTATGTATTTATATGTGCGTGCATATATATATATATATATATATATGCGCAGAGAGAAGGATTTATTTTAAGGGATGGGCTCATGTGACTGTGGGGGCTGGCAAGTCTGAAATCATGCAGGGTAGGCTGGCAGGCTGGTGAGTAGGGAAGAGCTGATGTAGCAGAGCCCCAAGGCCATCTGCTGGCAGAATTCCCTCTTCCTTGAGGGAGATCAGTCCTTTTCCTTTAAGGCCTTCAACTGATGGAATGAGGTCCACCCACATTATAGGAAGTAATTTGCTTTACTCAAAATCTACTGATTCAAATATTAATCTCTTCTAAAAAAATATCTTGACAGTGAAATTGAGACAGGTTAGATCAAAGATGTGAGTTCAATGGACCAGCCAAGTTGATGCATAACGTGAATGATTAGAGCAAGTATATGAAACTCCTGTTTCCATGCAAGCAACTGATTTTGATTGTAAATTATTAAAGCCTCCTCAAGAGCATTCTTAAGTAGTATTTTGTGGAGAGCCAACTGCACCGGGGTGTGCTGAGCTCGGCAGGCCTCTGTCCTCAGGGAGCTCCTGCTGGCTGGGACGCACAGCGCTGAAAGCTAAGCCATGGTAAACGGCAAGAATATAGGCGGTGCTCAAAGGATAGATGACCAACTGCCAAACCAGAGTGTTCAGAAGTAGTAGATAAATCAGAGGAAGGGAAAATCATCGCATGCAGATGAGATTCTGGAACGTGGGGTAATAGTAGGATGGGCCCAGAGCTGGACCACAGTCTGTCTTATCTGGATGATGCCATCCAGAGCATTAAACTCCTCTCTGTCCTGTATCTCCTGGCATCTCCCTGCAGCTCTGTTGGTCCTGAGTCCCAGAGGGACTTTCCATCTTTCAGATTGTTGTTGGCAGAGCAGAAACATTTATTCCACCCCTCTTGGATCCACTGCAGTGCCTCGTCTACTATAATCCTTGTCCCAGGGACAAGGAAATGTATGGGAGGTCTGCTTTTCTACTGGTGAGATAGCACAAGCAGAGGTTGGGGAGCAGGAACATCCCTGGGTGTTTGGGGAAACACCCTTGGTCTGCCTTGGACATAATAGGTGCTCAACAAAAATGTGTTGGAGAAAGAAATACAATTATTCTTCTCAAATATTCTGTCCCTCAGGTTTTTATAACGGTAAACATAAATCCACCATATGACCCAGCAATCCCACTTTTAGGTATTTACCTATGAAAGATGAAAATATATGTCTACCTAAAAACTCATATGCATGTATTCTTCATAACTGCCCCAGATTTGAAACCACCCAGGTATCTATCCACTGGTGAAAGGATCAACACGTTGTGGTATGTCTATGCTAAGGAATATTACTTACCCATAAAAAAGGAACAAGCTACTGATTCCTGCAACTAAATTGCTGAATCTCAAATGCATTAGGCTAAGTGAGAAAGGCTGGACTCAAAAGACTTCATTCTACATGATTCCATCTAGAAGAGATTCTGGAAAAGGCAAAACAATAAGGAATGGAAAACAGATCAGTGGGTGCCAGGGGCTGGGATTTGTATTAACCACAAATGGGCATGAGAGATCTTTGTGGGGGTGATGGAAATGTTTTGTAAAATTTGTGGAACTATATACCTAAAAAAAGTGAATTTTACTATATTTTGGTATGTAAGTTATACCTCATTTTTTTTTTTAAAGAAGCTTATCCAAGGGCTAGATTTCTGATGAAATCTAAAATAAAAACTTCAACCTCCAGACCTTTTGCTGATGCAATTTTGGGCTCAGAGAGCATCCCTGATGCCTCCTGGCACCAGCAGACACAAGTGGTACCCATTTGCTCGGTGTCCTTCATTCCTGAGGTCAGCTGGACTCACGGCTCTCAACCTGTCATAGAGGGCACACTGGGTGATCTCACCTTTAGCCCTGGAGCCTGCTGTCTATGGGTTGCTTCTGAATCTCATTCATTTACACATCTGAGCATTCAGCAGCATGAACTTGGGGTTACTCTGGGCCAATCACTGTGCCAGGGACGGGACTCAGAGGTCCGGAAGACAGGCACCTTCCTGCCCTTGATGAGCATCCAGTGCCGGAGAAGACAGACGTGGAGTGGTCAGTTGCTGGGGGAGAAGTGCAGCACCCTGGGTGGATGCGACCCACAACCTCACTTGGTCTGGGTCACTGAGGATGGCTTCCCAGGGAAGCAACTGAGAGCTTAAGCTGACTGTGTTTATGCATGGGCTGGACTGGGGGTGCTGAAGATGCTGCGGAGAGAATAGATATTGCTGAGGAGGAACAGCACGTGCATGGACCCTCAGGGAAGAGAAGGCGGAGCAGGGGAGCTCAGCTGAAAGGAGAGCAAGGCAGCCCAGTGGGCGGGGACTGGTGGCTGCCACGCAGTGGGTGGCAGGAAGGACTGAGGCCTTTATCTTTTGTTTCCTTTGATAGAAATTTTTTATTAATAGATTTTTTAAAATAATAGTTTAGATTTACAGAAAGATTGAGAAGACAGTGTCGAAAGTTCCCATTTATCCAAGCACACAGTTTCTGTTATTATCATCTTAATGATAGTAAGGTAATTTGGTACAATTAATAAACCATTATTGGTTGGGTGTGGTGACTCAGGCCTGTAATCCCAGAACTTTGGGAGGCCAAGGCAGGCAGATCACATGAGGTCAGGAATTCAAGACCAGCCTGGCCAACATGGTGAAACCCTGACTCTAAAAAAATACAAAAATATTAGCTGGACGTGGTGGCAGGCGCCTATAATCTCAGCTACTTGGGAGACTGAGGCACAAGAATTGCTTGAACTTGGGAGGTGGAGGTTGCAGTGAGCCGAGATTGCCCCATTGCACTCCAGCATGGGTAACAGAGCAAGGCTCCGTCTCAAAAAAAAAAAAATCGTTATTGATATATTGATACATCTTTATTATCATAATTAAAGTCTGTACTTGCTATGGTTTGAGTATTTGTCGCCTCCAAAACTCATGTTGAAACTTAACCCCCAACATGGCAGTATTGAGAGGTAAGGCCTTTAAGAGGTGACTGGGTCATGAAGCTCTTCACTCATGAATGGGCTAATCCATTCATGGATTAATGGATTGCTGGGTTATTATGGGAGTGGGACGGGTGGCTTTATAAGAAGAGGAAGAAAGACCTGAGCTAGCACACTCAGCCCCCTCATTATAGGATGCCCTGCACCACCTCCAGACTCTGCAGAGTCCCCACCAGCAAGAAGACCCTCACCAGATGCAGCCCCTTGACCTTTGACTTCCCAGACTCCATAACGGTAAGAAATCAACTGCTTTTATTAATAAGTCATCCGGTTTCAGGTATTCTGTTTTAAGCAATAGAAAATGGACTAAGACAATAGTTGATATACGTTTCCTTAGTTGTTCCCTAATGTCCTTTTTCTGTTCCCGGATCCCATCCAGGACACCACATTTTCATTTTGTTTCTGTAGCTGCCTCTTGGCTGCAGCAGTTTCTTCTTAGACTTGCCTTGTTTTTGATGACCTTGACAGTTTGGAGGAGTTCTGGTCAGGTATTTCGTAGGATGCCCCACTACTGGAATTTGTCTGATGCTCTTCTCATGATTGGACTGGGCCTGTGGGTTTTGGGAGGAAGAACAGAGATCAAGTGCCATTTTCATCACATCCTGTCAAGGGTACATACCATCAACATGACTTATCACTGCTGACATTGACTTCAGTTGCTTGGCTGAGATCATGTTTGTTGGGCGTCTCTACTGTACAGTTACTTTTTTTTTTTTTAATTGAGACAGAGTCTCCCTCTGTTGCCCAGGCTAGAGTGTAGTGGTACAGTCTCCACCTAGTGCAACCTTCGCCTCCGAGGCTCAAGCAATTCTCCTGCCTCAGCCTTCTGAGTAGCTGGAATTACAGGCCCCTGCCACCACACCCGGCTAATTTTCGTATTTTTAGTGGAGTCAGGGTTTCACCATGTTGGCCAAGCTCCCAGCCTCAAGTGATCCTCCCGCCTCGGCCTCCCACCGTGCTGAGATGACAGGCATGAGCCACTGTGCCTAGCTAAATCCCTTTTTTTTTTTTTTAACCCCTTTCAGTACTGTAGTCTGTGGAAGGAAGTTACTACGTGCACACTTAAGGGGTGGAGAGTTGCCCTCCTCCTCTGTTAGGACAGAGCATCTACAAAAATTATTTAGAGTTTTCTGCACTGGAGATTTGTCTCTTCCATTTATTATTCAATCGCGTATTTATATCTGCATGGACTCCTGGATATTTGTTTTATTCTATGGGTCATAATCCAATACTACATTGTTTCATTGCTCTGATTGTAGCAGCTTTGGTCATGGGCTCCTTGGGCTTTCTTTTAAGAGCGTCCAGAAGCCCCAAGGCCGTAAGTGATATGATGGGATTTGCATTGTTAAAGATCTGGCTGGCCGCCTGCCCAGGCAGGAGTGGTTTTAGGATTGAGGCCCCATTTCTTGGGGCTCCAGGACAGCTGTGGTTCTATCATCGTCTTCAGTGTAGTTTCCACCTCGACTCTCTCCACAGCTGCTTTCAGCCATGGGGCCGTGGCCTGTATCCAGGGATCCAATAAACTGTGTTTTTTCCCTTCGGATGAGTTCCTAGAGGTTTTCAAAGCAACTTTCCACAAATGTAAGGTTGAACATTTTATTTCACTGAAATGGAAGTCATTATTCACCCAGCCTGGGCCAGAATTTTATTATTATTATTATTTGAGAAGGAGTTTCGCTCTTGTAGCCCTTGCTGGAGTGCAGTGGTGCAATCTCATCTTACTGCAACTTCTGCCTCCCAGGTTTAAGCGATTCTTCTCCCTCAACCTCGTGAGTAGCTGCGACTACAGGTACCCACCACCATGCCTGGCTAGCTTTTGTATTTTTAGTGGAGATGGGGTTTCACTATGTTGGCCAGGCTGGTCTTAACTCCTGACCTCAGATGATCAGACCGCCTTGGCCTCCCAAAGTGCTGGGATTACAGGCATGAGCCACCATGCCCAGCCCTGAGCCAGAATTCGAGGTCCTGGTTGGACTCGTGATTTGGAAGTGCATCCTCCATGGGTTCCCACCTCCAGCCAGGTGTCTCCTGCTGGAGCCAGCACGCCTTCTGGGTGTTAAGCACAGGCAGCTGCAGTGCCCTCCACATCTGTGGCTTTGTCTTCTCTCTTTGGGCTTGGAGGAGAGCAGTGAGGCTGTGAGACCTGTTGCAGTGACAAAGAAAGACCAGGGCACCTCTTACAGAATCAACAGATGCTCTGTTCTTGCAAACATGCTGGGTGACTTCCTGCTGCCTCTTCCTGCTTCTCCCGGCTGCTTGGAAATGATGACACAATCCCACATTTCCAGTGCAAATGGCTTTTCTCCAGGAGTTCTCACACTCCCCTCCCCCACGCTCATTGGTACTCATTAGGCCACAGGCCTTGGAGAGAACAGATGTGACTTAGAGAGGGAGAAAAGAGAGGTTCTGGGAAGGAGAGAGAGCTACGAGTCTCTGCCTCCTATCCTGCCTGGGAGGGAGACCATTGCTGCTGCCACCACGCTTCTGCTGGCCTTCCTTTCTCCTCCAGCGTAGCCTCCTGAGCCTTGTGGGGTCAGCAGGTCACCTTGACATTTCCAGAGCTGTCCGCTCTTTGGAGAGCTGTTCGAGACTGAGGCCAGGCGAGGGGTCTGATAATAAAAATTTTCAGGAATAGAAGTTGAAAGCCCTCACCTCACCAAGGCCACCACAGCTGACCTCTGGGGGCTTGTGGCAAAGAGCCTGGAGTGTGGGACATGAGCTGAGAGGGGTGTGAGCCGCGCAAACGGCATCTCTGTTCCGAGCTGGCCTCCCACTCCCTGCTGCGGACAGCTGACCCCTAGGAATTGGTGACTTGGAAACCTGGCCACGGGCTGTCTGGTTGGCCCCGGGAGAAACGGGACGGGAGAAACAGCTGAGCTTCTTGAGGGAGGAAGCCAGAGCGCTGATGTGGGGCAGGATGCCCAGGGGACAGCACCCTTGAGAAATGCTGGCCCGCTATGGCCTGCGGGGCTGTGGCCGCGGCTCTTCAGGTTCTCGGGTGAGACGCCCCCACGCTCCCGGCCCACTCGTCTTGGGCAGCCTGCCCCAGATTGCTCCCTTCCCTCTGTCAGCACTTCCCCAAGACCTGAGAGCTTTTCCTGCTCAGGAGGGAAGGGCAGAAACCCCCCATTTCCTCCACCCGAGTTAGAGAAGTGAACCCCTTGGAAAACACCATGTGTCTTTGCACTGGAGCCCGTTCACCAGCCTGCTCTGCACGCAGCACTTGGCCTCGTGGGTGGGGTCCGGATGAGCCTCTCTGTCTCACTGGGGAAAAGGGCTGGGTTGTCGGGCTGAGGGTCACCGCGGTCTCTTGGCATCATGGCTTGGTTATGGAGGCCGAGTTTCCATTGTTCTCTTGCCTGTAAGGCCCATGGGGTCCAGGGCAGATGGAGCATAACCACACTGAGCCCTGTTGCCGGCCAGTGAGACACGCCGAGACATCGATGGGTCCCCTGGGTCCTGCTCAGTCTCCTGAATGTGAGCTGCAGTGGGGCAGGTGCTGGGCCGCCCTGGCTTCAACCTGAAGAGCAAGAGCAGAGGTCATCAGTTAGAAGGTGGCCCCTCAGTCCCGTGGCCCAGCTAGGCAGTGCTTTTCCTTCTTCTGGGAGGGGAGGGGAGGGCTCCTTGGCCCTCCTCTGGGGGCACAGCTGGGAGAAGCTGCAAAGATTCAGCTTGGGACGCCATCTGGGCTGCAGTCCCACGGCCCCTAGAGCAGCCTAGAAGGGGATCCCTCCCTGAAGTGGGGCTCCGGGAGGAGCAGATGGGGCTCAGAGAAGGGCAGGAGTCTGTGAGGGCGTGGCCAGATGTGCTCAGCACAGCACTGCTGGGTGGAAGGCTCCAGGGCTGTGTGGGCCCTGCTTGCCGCAAATAGGGGCAGCTGAGGCCAGGAGCCCACCCCCTTCCCCCAGCACGGTGGTCCAGGGACGGCCCTCAGCTGCCGGATGGTTTTAGTGCTTCCAGTGCAGGAGGCCGCTTTCCTTCCAAGCCAAGTGCGTGCTCTCGAACCCTCAGACCCAGTGGCCATGCAGAAAGAGGGGTGACCGGGAGACGGCTGTTTATAGACCGCCCCAAAAGGAGGTGGAGAAATAGGCCCCCAAACCAAGGGAAGCAGGGCTCTGGGAGGCAGGGTGGGATGGGACGTGGCACCAGCATGTGCAGCTCGACCCCTCCATGCCCGAGTGTCGCGCCCATGTTGATGAGTGTTTCTTTAATATTTTGCTGGCAGGAGAGGGACATGCTGAGCGCTGGAGTCTGGGTGGAGTCATGCAGCTTTCCTGGGTCCTCTCTTCTGCTTTGTTTGCATTTTTTGATCCCGCCAGCCTGCCAGCCTCTCAGCAGATGCATCCTGGTTGATTTTGTGCCACGGACTATTCATAACGTGGCGCAGGGGAAGGAGCATGAAGTTGGAAAGACATGCCCCTTGGCCTGTTTACCAGCTGTGTGATGTGGGGTGAGTTACTTGACTACTCTGAGCCTTAGTTTACGCCTCTATAGGTTGAGGTTAGTAGTACCGACCTCTTGGGGGTTGCTGTGAATAATAAATGTATAGGAAGAATGTATCTCAGTGTTTGACAAGTAAGAGGCTTTGAATTAACACTACCCCCGCCCCCAACTCCAACTTCCAGCAGAGATGGGGAAAAGGAGGCAGACAGAGACAGCTGCTCTGGAAACAGAACAATACAGCATGATAAACTGAACATAATGCAACGTGATAAACTCTCCAGTTGAGCTGAGAACAAAAGACTCAAGAGAACACCTGACTCTGCCTGGAGAAGCTGGCAAGGCTCCCCAGAGCGGGCAGCATCGCCAATGAGTTTTGCAGCATGACGAGGTGTTTGCTGAGGGTAAAGAAGGGCAGAAGTGCTTCAGGGAGGAGGAATCGGATGTGCCAAAGCTTGGGGGTGTGGGGAGGCCCGGCAGGTTCAGGCGGCAGGTCAGTGGGGAGCAACTGGAGGGAGGTGTGACGGTC
>PVKP010006750.1:18682-81170 GCA_004027715.1 Plecturocebus donacophilus | reverse complement strand
TGTGAGGGTAAACAGGAAGAGGAACATCACTTTATAACAACCCACTCCCATGGGAACTAGTCCATTCCTGTGAAAGTGAGAACTCATTTACTCACCAAGACAGCGTTAATCTATTCATGAGAGATCTGCCCTCAGGACCCAAATGGCTCCCACTTGGCCCCTCCTCGAAACAATGCTGTACTGGGAACCAAACTTCAACATGAGTTTTGAAGGAAACAAACTGCTCAAACCATAGCTAGCTTATTTACTTTCGTGATTTGGCCCTTAGAGGTGAGGAGGCTAGTATGAAGGGTAACCAGGCTTATAAATATTATAACTTGAAGGGGATGGCACTAAAGCTTAAAAGTTTGTCCTCTCTGAAACTCATGTTGAAAGTTAATCCCCAGGGTATTGAGAGGTGGGGCCTTTAAGAGATGACATGAATAGATTAATCCATTAATGGATTTATGAATTAGTGCCTCACTGGGTTAATGGATGAATTGGTTATGATGGGAATAGGTTATTTATCACGAGAGTGGGTCTCTAGTAAAAACCAACTTGGCTCTCAGTGAACCCCTTGTCATTGGATGCCCTGTACCACCTTGAGACTGCAGAGAGTCTCACCAGCAAGAAAGCCCTCTGCAGACATGGGCCTCTTACCTTTGGACTTCCAACCTCCAGAACTGTGAGAAATAAAATTTTTAAAGTGTAAATTAGTGAGTCTCAAGTATTCTGTTATAGGAACAGAAATGGACTAAGATGGAAGGACAAGAACTCTCCATGGAAAGGCTTGCTGTATTTCTTTCGGTGTTTTAAATATTTTATTTATCCATCAGGTATTTTTTATGAAGTGGCCCATATAGCTCATATGACATAAGTTTGTGTATAGTTGTAGACAGAAGGAAAGCAGGGTGCAAATCAGAGTAAATTTAGATAAAGTGTATTGTATATACTTATGTTCTGTGAATAAACTTGGAATTAGGCAAGTCATTAATCAATACGTACATGTAGTGTCACCAGTATATTCTTTCTCAGCTGTTTACTCATTTACAAAAGGCATTGGCCATGAATTGCTTTGGGTTTATGTGATGTGAGCTTTCATTCTTAACAAAATCATACTGTTACAGAGAAGTTAGAATGAAGTTTTGTGACTTCCCAATATTAATATATCTCTTTCTATGGATTATTAATATTTTGAAATCAGTATTTAAAAATACTTTATGGAGAACCTGATATTTTGGGCCATTGGATGCTTCCCTGGACCCCATGAAGGAAGATTTGATTTTGTAAGATTATCTGTGATATCTTAGCTGTCAAATTCTCATTATCGGATGGGACAGTTAGACAATAGAACCTAGACAAACCAGGATCAATTCTAGTATACGCATGCAAAAACCATGGAAAAATAGAGCAAAATTGCACTGCAGTCTTGAGGCAGTCTTTTCAAGCAGTACACACCTGCATGTGTCCATTCTGGTTGTTAGCATGATCACCACTGATTGGTGAACATGTCTTATTATGGAATTGTGGATACCACCCCTGATTCTAAAACTCTGTCAGTCCAGTTATTCTCCTCCTGACTTCTTTGCCATCTTTCAGTCTTGTGTTATACAATGACTCTTGAGGGCAATTTAGTGTAGAGCTTCCCAGTTAGTATTCCTAAGTTTATTGGTTTTCTAATATTAGTGCATGTCAGAATCACCTGGAGAACTTGTTTAAATGCAGATTGATGAGCCGTGCTTCCAGTTTTTGTTTCATTAGGTCTAGAGTAGGGCCCAAGAATTTTCATTTCTAACAACATCCCAAGTGATGCATGATGGTTTGCAGAAGATGGAGATGCTACAGAGTTGCTAGTCACTGCTCTCAGCTTTGGCTGCTGCAACACTTGGGCCTGATATGTCAGGTTGCTCACATGCTAGTCTGATCACCCTGTGTACCTTACAAATACTGTCACTTTTTATTTGTGTCATCATGTAGAAAGGTTGATGAATGCTGATTCCATGGATTTCTGGGTAAGTGTTAGGGAACAAAACAGGACTTGTATTATTGAAAAATAAAGGTAAAAGTTTGGATAGGCATCTTCATGCTTTAATCATGGGTTGATATGTTTACCATGTAAAGAGAATGGAGGAAATTGAACAAGATGTTCAAATGCATCTTGTTCCAAAAATTTAGTTCTGATAACATGAAGACTGTTGTCCCAGTTTGTAATCCCAGCACTCTGGGAGACCGAGGCAGGCAGATCACTTTAGTTCAGGAGTTCTAAATCAGCCTGGCCAACATGGTAAAACCTGTCTAGACTAAAATATAAAAATTAGCCAGGAGTGGTGGCGGGTGTCTGTAGTCCCAGCTACTCAGGAGGCTGAGGCAGGAGAATCACTGGAACCCAGGAGGTGGAGATTGCAGTGAGCCAAGCTCACGCCACTGCACACTCCAGCCTGGGCAACAGAGGGAGATTCCTTCTCAAAAACAAAACAAAATAAAACAAAAAATGAAAGAAGAGAACAAAAATAGTACTGCAAAAACCCTTTATAAATGAATGAATGTGTTCAGATGTGTATGCTGGGGTGCTGTGAGAGGGGTATACAATACAAAAAAAGTTTCAATTTGGCAGCTTGAATATACTTACTTGGATTCCAGCTCTCCTACATAATTTTATCTCCTTCCTCTCCCTATCTGGGAGGATTATGGGATAATTATTCTTATGTAGATTCACACATTAGTATTTATTAAGGCATACTGTTGACAATGATATTATGGGACTGTGTGAAAAAATAGGTGCACTAGCAAAGAATGAGTTTTATAAAACTTTGAATTTCTTAAGCAGAAAATCCAGGAGTTGCATGTTGCATCATGCAAAATGATTCCTGGTTGTGCTCCACTATAAAAACACCAAGGTGCCATTTCCTAAAAGACCAAAAACTATCAAATAGAAAACCTTTCCTTGCAGTGTTTCAATCCACAGAGAAGCAGGCTCTGGAAGTGACCCTGCTGCCCTGGCCATAGATAATGAATTCCGAGAGAAATAATGGGCAAAATTGGGCTTGTTAGAATCCTACCCAGGAATTTGCACATTGGAACTAAGGAGTAATTTGATGGGAATATCATTGAATCTATAAATTACTTTTGGCAGTATGGCTATTTTCACGACACTGATTCTTCCTATCCAATGAGGATGGAATGTTTTTCCATTCGTTTGTGCCCTCTCTTATTTCCTTGAGCAGTGGTTTGTAGTTTTTGAAGAGGTCCTTCATGCTCCTTGTTAGCTGCATTCCTAGGTATTTCATTCTCTCTGTAGCAATTGTGAATGGGAGTTCATTCATGATTTGGCTCTCTGCTTGTTTATTGTTGATATATAGGGATGCTTGTGATGTGTGCACACTAATTTTGCGTCCTGAAGTTTTGCTGAAGTTGTTAATCATCTTAAGGAGCTTTTGGGCTGAGATGATGGGGTTTTCTAAATATAGAATCATGTTGTCTGCAAACAGAGGCAATTTGACGTCCTCTCTTCCTAATTGAATACCCTTTATTTCTTTCTCTTGCCTGATTGCTCTGGCCATAACTCCCAATACTATGTTGAATAGGAGTGGTGAGAGAGGGCACCCTTGTCTTGTGCCAGTTTTCAAAGGGATTACTTCCAGCTTTGGTCCATTCGGTATGACATTGGCTGTGGTTTGCCATAAATTAGCCCTTATTGTTTTGAGATATGTTCCACTAATACCTAGTTTACTGAGAGTTTTTTTTAACAGGAAGAGATTTTGAATTGTATTAAAGAACTTTTCTGCATGTATTGAAATACTTTTTGACCCAGCAATCCCATTACTGGGTATATACCCAAAGGAATATAAATCATTCTGTTACAAAGATATATGCACACATATGTTTACTGCAGCACTATTCACAATAGCAGAGAAAAGGAATCAACCCAAATACCCGTCAATGATAAACAGAGTAAAGAAAATATGGTAGATATGAACCATGGAACACTATGCAGCCATAAAAAGAAATGAGGTCATGTCTTTTGCAGGGATATGGATGAAGCTGGAAACCATCATCCTCAGCCAACTAACACAGAAAGAGAAAAACAGACACCACATGCTGTCACTCATAAGTGAGAGCTGAACAATGAGAACACATGCACACAGGGAGGGGAACAACACACATCAGGGCCAGTCAGTGGTGGTGAGGGGAGGGAGAACATTAGGACAAATAGATAATGCATGTGGGGCTTAATACCTAGGTGATGGGTTAATAGGTGCCACAAACCACCATGGCACACGTTAACCTATATAACAAACCTGCACATTCTGCACATGTATCATAGAACTTAAAGTAAAAAAGAAAAAAAAAAAAGAACTAAGGGGGAGTTGAGTTGGCATGGTGGTGGGATAGTCAGATGTTAGCTTAGGAACTGCTGAAGTCCATGCTGTCCTCTTTGAGAGGAAGCCAGTCTTTAAGAGAAAAAGAAACCGAAAAGCAGAAAGAAGTAGAGACAAAAATCAAAGCAAGGATCTCAGCAATGATGAAGATCCTTTCCCAGCTACCTAATGGGGAAAACCTTCTCTCTACTCCCCATTGTACCCTTGTGGATGTAAAGCTATTAGTGGAGCTATTGGTGGCTTCATGAACTGTTCTAGGTTGTCACTTCTCAGGACATGAGATTCTTTTTATTTGGGGGCAGGGGGTAAGCATTATCTATCTATCTATGTATCTATCTAGTTTACCATCTATTTATATTTCAGGTCCCATATTACAAATGGTACTAGTTTGCTTTCTCAATGTAATTTATATTGTAAAATTTGTTTCTCATTTATTACATGTGTCCTTATATTATCTATATTAACTTTGGAAGTTAATATAGATTTCCAAATCCTATCCATTTATGGGAAGACAATATTTCTCTGTCATTAAGGTCTCTTTGTTGTTCTACATGAGAGAGAGACAATGTGAATCAGTATGTAAAACTCACTGCCTTTATTTTAAAAATAACCTCTTTCTATGGTGTATATTCAGAATAAAATGGGTTAGGTAGAAATACTATGGAATTCATTCCTATTCATGATTGTTTCTCATCTGTTTAGAATGGTTTCTACTCAGTTGACTGTCAAAACTTAAGTTCCTTTTTAGAATCATGCTTCACGGTGGACATTCTTTGTATTATCAACTATCCTCTGTGTGTTATACATACTCATGCTAATGTTTCTCTCTCTTAAAATAATATAGCATTTAAATTAAACCAGGCATTTTTTTCTTATGAAAGTCTTGGTTTTGTTTGTTTGGTTGGTTGTTTTAGAAAATTTCTTCTCCAGTGAGTGTCAAGGATATATTCAAGCAGCATATTATTAGAGAAACCACTGAATGTCTTGCAAGTGATCTCTCATCAGGCTATCTTTACTACGTGACACAGCCCAGTGATATATTACTGTTATATCAGATACCATAGCAAGTATCCCAAAGGTGGTACATAGACTGGCACATTTTAAAAAATCATCAACACTTTTTTTTTTTTCAAATTTCAGGTTGATTTAGGAGGTGAAAAGATGCTTTTGATAGAAAAGTTTCAAAGACTTTTAGAACCTTATCAGATCTGCTGATATACAGGAGGAATAACTCAGCAATGAATCAAAACCATTTTTTTCCAACAGTCTAGTTTCAGTTTTATTTTAAAAGTTTATTTCTTCTGAGATTTAATCTGTAAACACATAGGCAATTTTTAAATTTCCCTGAACTTCCTTTTCTTCTGGAGCTCAATGATGCCCATATTATTTTATTGTTTATACACCGCTTCTAATTATGAAGGAATATATACTATAGTAATAAAGTATGAGTTCAAAGAAATAGAAAAAAATTCTCTTTATACAAGAAATAAGCATTAACATTTTGATGTATTACTTTTAATCTTTTTTCTTTGATTATTTTGTACACAGTTGAAATAATATTATATATAAAAATATTATGATTTTTTCACTTAATATGGCAACACGAGCATATGTTCTGGTATAGCTCTATAAACATTATTATGACTACATAATTTCTCATATTACAAAAAAACTCTGAATTTATATTACTGTTTATCTATTGCTGGCCCTATATGTTGCTTCCAGTATTTTCAGAAGCATAAATAACTCTGCAATAAATATATTGACATAAGGATTCTTTGTTTCTTTTAAATTATTTCTTCTGTATATACGATTAGAAGTACAATAATAGGGTTAATAATGATGAGTGTTTTTACTCATAATGCTGCCAGACTACTTTCATATTGCTCTAAGTGCCAAAAAAAAAAAAAAAGGTGGTTAATTTCAGTGCAATAAAGGCTCCATGTTATTAAGTGGTTGTAATTAACCAGGATAATTTGATAAAGACTCTGGGTTCTATAATATTCTTTTAGAGTCACCATGAAGGAGTTCTTTCTTGTTCCATATTATTCAATTTCATTCAATTTCTGAAATTCTAATAAAAGCACAGAAAATTAAATATTTGTGTTAGAATTAAAGCACCAAATACACATTCTGTAATGTAAGGAAAAAATATAATTTTCTCTATTGCAGCATTTCTCAAAAAGTGTTTCTATAGCTTTAGTTCCTGTGCCATCTATCTGCCCCAGTTCAAACCAATCAGCCGTCTCTAACAATTACCATGCAAAGCTTATCCGCAAACATTTGCTCAACAAGGTAGAGTAAGGGAGAAGAAGAGTATGATCTGTCCTTCTTTGAGCAGAGAAAAATTAGAGCCCCTGGAATGAGGTGAGGCTAGCAAGGGATTATCATTTGATTACATGGATCATTGTAGCAAGGCAAAAGCTAGTGAAATCATTTTCTATTCTGCATGTATTCATTATATCCTCCCCTACAGTTAGCCTACTGACTAATATCATACATTATCTGATAAGAGCCCAAAATTTCCTAAAGAAAATTCTCCAAAATGTCATAATAAACACAGGTTCTTTGAATAGGTATAATAAGCATTAGATAGAAGGGCCAAATTTAAAAAAAATTTTTTTAAAACTAGTCTTATTACTCCACTTGTACTTGTTTTGATGTGCTCAAATTTAAAAATCACTATTTGATTGAACATACACAAAATTTAACTCATTAGTATTAGTATATATTATCTCCAGAAGAGTTTGATTAGATTGTACATCATATTAACATTTATAAACCACTCTATTGAATGGCAATACTTTTTTTTTTTAATTGTACCTTAGGTTCTGTGGTACATGTGCATATAATGCAGGATTGTTGCACAGGTACACACAGGCAATGTGGTTTGATGCCTCTATCTCCTGTCACCTGGCATTTCTCCCCATGTATCCCTCCCCGAATTCTCCACCCCACCGCTGTCTCTCCCTTGGCACCTCCCCCAACAGACCCCAGTGTGTAGTGCTCCCCTCCCTGTGTCCATGTGTTCTCATTGTTCAACACTCCCCTATGAGTGAGAACATATGGTGTTTGATTTTCTGTTCTTGTGTCAGTTTGCTGAGAATGATGGTTTCCAGATTCATCCGTATCCCTACAAAGGACACAAACTCATTGTTTTTTATGGCTGCATAGTATTCCATGGTGTATATGTGCCACATTTTCCTTGTCCAGTCTATCATTGATGGACATTTGGGTTGGTTTCAGGTCTTTGCTATTGTAAACAGTGCCACAGTGAACATACCTATGCATGTGTCTTTATAATAGAAACATTTATAATCCTTTGGGTATATACTCAGTAATGGGATTGCTGGTCAAATGGAATTTCTATTTCTAGGTCCTTGAGGAATCACCACACTGTCTTCCACAATGGTTGAACTAGTTTACACTCCCACCAACAGTGTAAAAGTGTTCCTATTTTTCCACATCCTCTCCAGGATATGTCGTCTCCAGATTTTTTAATGATCGCCATTCTAACTGGCGTGTGGTGGTATCTCAATGTGGTTTTGATTTGCATTTCTCTAATAATCAGTAATGATGAGCATTTTTTCATATGTTTGTTGGCCTCATATATGTCTTCTTTTGAAAAGTATCTGTTAATATCCTTCTCCCACTTTTGGATGGGTTTGTTTTTTCTTGTAAATCTGTATTAGTTCTTTGTAGATTCTGGATATTAGCCCTTGTTCAGATGGGCTAATTTTTAAAAAAAAATTTTCTTTTTCCCATTCTGTTGGTTGCCGGTTCATTCTAATTCTTGTTTCTTTTGCTGTACAGAAGCTCTGGAGTTTAATTAGGTCCCATTTGTCTATTTTGGCTTTTGTTGCCAATGCTTTTGGTGTTTTAGTCATGAAGTCCTTGCCTATGCTTATGTCCTGAATGGTATTGCCTAGGTTTTCTTCTAGGGTTTATATGGTGTTAGATCTTATGTTTAAGTCTTTAATCCGTCTGGAGTTAATTTTAGTGTAAGGTGTCAGGAAGGGGTCCAGTTTCTGCTTTCTGCACATGGCTAGCCCATTTTCCCAACACCATTTATTAAACAGGGAATCCTTTCCCCACTGCTTGTTTTTGCCAGGTTTGTCAAAGATCAGATGGTTGTGTGTGTGTGGCGTTGCCTCCGAGGCCTCTGTTCTGTTCCATTGGTCTATATCTCTGTTTTGATACCAGTACCATATAGTACTGTAGCCTTGTAGTATAGTTTGAAGTCAGGTAGTGTGATGCCTCTGGCTTTGTTCTTTTTACTTAGGATTGTCTCGGCTATGCGGGCTCTCTTTTGGTTCCATATGAAGCTTATGGTGGTTTTTTCCATTTCTGTGAAGAAGGTCTTTGGTAGGTTGATGGAGATAGCATTGAATCTATTAATTACTTTGGGCAGTATGACCATTTTCACGAAATTGATTCTTCCTAACCATGAGCATGGAATGTTTCTCCATCTGTTTGTGTCTTCTCATTTCCTTGAGAAGTGGTTTGTAGTTCCCCTTGAAGAGGTCCTTTACATCCTTTCTTAGTTGTATTCCTAGGTACTTTATTCTCTTTGTAGCAATTGTGAATGGGAGTTTGCTCATAATTTGGCTCTCTGTTAGTCTGTTATTGGTGTATAGAAATGCTTGTGATTTCTGCACATTGATTTTGTATCCTGAGACTTTACTGAAGTTGCTTATCAGTTTAAGGAGACTTTGGGCTGAGATGATAGGGTCTTCGAAATATACAGTCATGTCATCTGCAAATAAAGACAATTTGACTTCCTGTTTTCCTAATTGAATACCCTTTATTTTTTTTTCTTGCCTAATTGTTCTGGCTAGAACTTCCAATACTATATTGAATAGAAGTGGTGAAAGAAGGCATTCTTGTCTAGTGCTGGATTTCAAAGGGAATGCTTCCAGCTTTTGCCCATTCAGTATGACATTGGCTGTATGTTTGTCATAAACAGCTTTTATTGGTTTGAGATATGTTCCTTCGATACCTAGTTTATTGAGAGTTTTTAGCATAAAGGACTGTTGAATTTTGTCGAAGGCCTTCTCTGCATCTAGTGAGATGATCATGTGGTTTTTGTCTTTGGTTCTGTTTATGTGGTGGATTATGTTTATAGACTTGCTGACGTTGAACCAGCCTTGCATCCCTGGAATGAAACCTACTTTATCATGATGGATAAGCTTTTTGAAGTGCTGTTGCAATCGGTTTGCCAGTATTTTATTGAAGATTTTTGCATCTATGATCATCATGGATATTGAACGGCAATACTTTCTATAGCTATTATCCTTTTTTATATTAACTATATTATTTTACTCTCATTTTACATTTAGAAAAATAGATCTTCATAGTCGTGGTAATCTTTGTTCAAGGTCATTCATTTACAATTAGTTGGTCTGGTTTGGTAAACTCAGGCCTTACTGATTTCAATCTGTGGTCTTTTGAATTCACTAAACTGGCAACTGATTCCTGGCTCTCCACTAAATGTTTTAATAAGTGGATATTTTGAGAAATCCTGCATACTGAATAGGTTTGGGTAGAGGGGACATTGGCAAAAATGAACGAGGAAACCAAAAGTCTAAGAAAAAAATCGCAGGTGAATGTGAAGCCTTTGTAGTATATTATATTTTTTGTTTATTGTCAGAATCTTTTCAGTTGAATATGGTGTCCTTCAGTTCTAATTGCTTGGTACCTTTTAATTTTTTCGTAAAATTTTGAATATTTAAAAAGAGATATGCCTGTGGTATTTTGGAACCTGGAGAAAGGAGATATAGATAACCAACTGTTGATTTAATTAGGAGGACAAAACCCTTACTGTTCCATTGTTTTTTCTAAACTTACCTTTGCTCTACCAGTACAGAAACGAATTTTAAAGATCTAAAATGCAAAGTGGCATATAATATCTGCCATTACACCATGATTTGAACAATAGCATTATCTTTCCTGGGTTCCTCAATTTTGATTTATAGGCCAGTGGTTATATATAGGCACACTAAACAGAAATTCAGCTATCCTCTTAGATTTTTGCTGTATTGACCTCTGTCTTCCTGATGCTAATTGTCATCTTTGTCAACAACTTCATTGGCAAACTCAGAGCTCATCAAGCATGCAGACTGAACCCATCCCCTGGGCAGCATCCACACTGCCAATTACAAATCAGTACTTATGAATACAGGGAGCAACCGTCTCTGGAGCTGTCAGTCCATGAACTTTCATGAACACTCAAATTTATTCAGTTAAAAAGAAAAACAGAAAGAAGAAAGTTTGAAAAGGTCAATCAATTTGCTAGTTTATTCAAAGATACTGAAAACATATGCTCAATATGCCATTTCTTTATTGTAATCATGCAAGTTCAGTAAAAAATCCAGTAGGCAAACAAAATATGCCGGGTTACTTAGGTCATGGTTTCAGATGAAAGTGTTAGTATTTTTTGCAAACAAAAATATCCCTTCTTATTGATGCCAGTGCTGCTTAGCATTCTGTTACTCTTTGCTACCTTACTTGGTGGCTTTATTACTGCCTCTGGGCAGCTACACATCATTTTATTTCAGAGCCATAACTCAGCCATGTTAATTACTCAAGTATCAGGTGTGATGGTTTTACTGAGCTAATAATAATTTAATGAAAACTCAGTAATAGTATTTCATGGCTTTATGGAATTGCTCTTGTTCACCCAGTGATGAGATATGCAGCGTCGTAAAGTTGTGCCAACACCACAGTGCATCAATAGATCTTTAAAAATAAGGTTTTATGAGATTTTTTTGCTTTTGTTTCATAACAATCTCCTGTTGATTGCCTTAAAGTTCCTGAGAGGACTGAACTTTGGACTGCTTTAAAAATTTGCATCATGTTTTCTTGGCTGCTGGTTCCTAGCACTCTGTAGATTAGCACAGAAATTGTTTTACTTTTCTTTAAGCATTAATCACAAAAGAGGGATATCTTCAAGGGAAAAGAAAGCATAGCTATTTAAATTAAAGTAGTTTCTTAAATTACTCTGTACAATTTACTTTTATAATGGAAATACCTAAAGGATAAACTATGTGTAACAAAGAATATAGTCCTTTTTTCTTTATGTAAGTCTTAGTTGAAAAATTTTTTACGTAAGAATAATTTTTTTTTAAATTTCCTCCTGTCTTAAGTAGCATTTAAAAAATCTTTAAAATATGTCACATCACTTTATTTTAAATGTGCTGTGATGATCATTGCTGGAATACAAATGATGCAAATTATTTTTTCATTTCAGAACAGTTTCATGGATTTCTGAATCATTAGGCAGATATTTAATCATGACATTTTCTTAGATCTTTTAACCTTTTCTGGTGAAACTCAAAGTTAGCTGCCATTTTAGAATTTACAACAGTAAATCAAATTGGCAGTGGCTCTACCTTTCCATATTCAAAGACTTTATGCCTGGCACTATCCACATATTATTGGGATCTTCACGGAGTTGTGGCTCCTTCAACTGCAAATTAATGCATTCAGCAGAAAACCACTTCTAGACCATGCTCACATTTCAATATTTAGAAACTGTATTTAAAGACAAAATATTATACATTTTTTACCCAGGGGGACATGGAAACACAGACACAAGGAATTGGCTTTTTCATAATAGAAACCATGTCTGTTCTTATTCTAGGGAATGAGGATGTGATAAATTCAGGCAATTTAAAAAAAAACTAAATAAACTCTATCATTTTGGAAATCTCATACGCTGTGAAGATAGTGCAGAATCATGTGATAAAATGCTGCTGGTGGGGACGGTGGTGGCAGTGGACAACTATGCTAGGTAGGAGGGTCAGTGAAGACCTGAGACACAGCTGATGTTTTAATAACCTGTTTTAGCTATAAAAAATAATGACTAAAATGAGCTATTTTAAAATTAGCATGGGATATATATTACACATACACACACACACATATATATTACATATATATATATGTTTTGGGCAAATTTAAACAGTGGGGGTTGATCAGATGCAAGAGCTTTCCATTGACTTGTGTCTTATTTTCTCACATATATGAATAATGGCTTTTCATCAAACTTGTTACATGATGATCTGGTGGAAGAAAATTCCAAACAGAGGAAATACCAAATATATAGGACCCTATATGAGAAATAGCTTGACTCAAAAGAGGGATGGCTGGAAGGTTAAGCAGAGCCAGATGATGTAGGGCTTTGTGGACCATGAACAAGCTTTGGCTTTTATTCTTAGAGGGGCAGCAAGCCATTTAAGAATTCTAAAAGAGGAGTTGTTCTAATCTAATTTGAATGAAATTGTGGTGGTCAACGAAGAGAAGCTGGGAAAAATTGGGCAGAAAGACAATTAAATAATAATTACATGCCTTATTTCAAGAAATGTCTATTCTTTTGCCCATTTCTTAAATTGAGTTACTTGTTTTCTTGCTATTGAATTGAGTTCCTTATATATTTTGGATAATAGTCTCTTATCAGTTCTATGGTTTACACACATTTTCCCCCATTCCATGGGTTTTCTCTTCACTCAACTGACTGTTTCCTTTGCTGTGTGAAGCTCTTAGATTGATGCAATCCCATTTGTCTATTTTTGCTTTTGTTGTCTTTAGAGTCATATTCATTGCCCAGACTGAAGTCAAAAAGTTTTTCTACATGTTTTCTTTTAGTAGGTTTACAGTTTGGGGTCTTATGTGTAAGTCTATAATCAATTTGAATGAATTTTTGTATGTGGCATGAGACAATGGTCCAATTTTATTCCTCTGCACGTGAATATCTAGTTTTGCCAACACTGTTTATTGAAGAGAAAGTCCTTTTCTCATTGTGTGTTCTAGGTTTCTTTGTCAGAGAGGAATTAACTATAAATGAATGAATTTATTTCTGGGTTCTCTATACAGTGTTCTGCTGGTCTACATGTCTGTGTTTATGCTAGGACCATGCTGTTTTGATTACTATAGCTTTATAATAAATTTTGAAACCAAATAGTGTGATGCCTCAAGCTTTGCTCAATATTACTAATCATCACAGGGAAATGCAAGTTTTGCATCAGGAAATGGAAAGTTTTGGTGGGTTATAATTTAGTTCATAATAATCATCACTTTACTCTCCCAGTGAGTGGAGCTTTGTTTGTAGTTTCCTGTCCACCCTGCAATCTTTCTCATGAACATTCCATGGAAACCTGTGAAAATGAGCTTATAAATATAAAATTGCCTTGTGTTTGGGACTTTCAGCTATTCCAGATGTACGCACTTAACCTTTAGTGATTTGTTAAAATTTTACTGGTTTTTTTCTTATTGATGTTTGCAGGGATTAGCTCTTTTCCTCATGATATGCCACAGTTGAGGCACTTCATATGCTTTATTTTTTTTTCAAAAGTCTTATCTCCTCTGAAATTCAGACTGTTAGGTTGCCTTCTGATCTCAGCTCTCTGATGAGCTCATAAACACTCATAATTTTGTATTTTATCCTGTCTTTTCTCATTGATTGGAGTAATTTTCTTTGAAGATTTTTACATAGTGATTGGAAGCAAAAACTCCAGTTCTTTGTGTGTAAAGCTAAGCATTTGTCTATCTTCATCTGTTAGACTCTGTTTCCAGTATTTCAACAAAATCTATTCTGCTTATAAACAATGATTCATAACACAGATGGTTTCCAAGAGTGCTTCTGTTTCTGCTCATGCTTTTAGCAATTCAAGGATGGAGTTTCCTATCTCTACAGTTGCTGGGCATCCTGCTCATTCCATTCTAAATCTGGTTCTATTGAATAAGGAAAATGAAGTGTCTGAGTGGACACAGAGGAAATGGTGGAAGAAACAAAGTGTGAGAAGTAAGAGAAAGAACACGACTTTGTTCCCATTGAAGGCAGTCATTGTGCTGTATGCAGTAGTTGCTGAGTCCTTCATACCAGGGCTCGCTCTTACATGTGTCTCCAGCCTCATCTTATGCCATTTCTGTTTATAAATGCTATATTTTAGCCATATTGAATTACTCATCATTTCCCAAACATAGTTCAAATTATTTGCAAATGCTGATTTGTCATTCTGGAATGCCTTCCTATATGTGTAACTCCAATCCCTATTTGGCAAGTTCCTACTTGGATTTCAAAAGCTACCTTTTCTACGTAGTGTTTCTTGAGTCTCATGCAGAGGTAGTTGCTCCCTCTTATATAGAGAGGTAGTCATTTCCTCTTTTGTGATTTTCTAGTAGTCCAATTACATCTTGTTACACATGGTACATTATGCCACATTCAACAGATCATCATCTGCCCAAAATGTTGTGAAGACGTGAGCACGGAAGGCCTGCCAAGGCAAGGCTAATGGTCAGCACAGAACCAGACATATTGCAATAACTGCTAATTTGTTAGTTATAAATAATGTCTCCTTTTTAAATTGCTTAAAAATGCTTGAAGCATGCTTTCTTCTTGAATTACTGAAAATCTATCGGTTGGTTATGCCCCACTTGCAAGGGTCAGGACTGTGGAGCATAAATCCTCCTTGGGGGCAGAAATATCTGAGAGCCATCAGTTATTGTATACAAATACACAAGATCTGCAGGGTTTCTCCTAGAGTCTTCAGCTAATCTTAACTTCAAAGAATGGGGTTTGGAGTTAAGAGCAGTAAGAAAGGACAAACTAGTGGACAGTGGACATCTAGTAAGTTCTTTTTTTTAAAGCTAAAGACTCTAGCCTTAGGATATGTGTGTGTAACTCCAGACTTTGAGTGATACTGGACCTCTTGCCTCTTCCTGTGTTCTTTAGTAAGCTTTTATTTATTTATATTTATTTATTTATTTATTTATTGGTTTACCAAGATTTATTTGTAGTTCATTGTCACTGATTCTATGTTAAATGAACTCTGTGGCCACTTTCCACAACACTTTGAAAGAAGCTCTTATTTGGCCAGTGGAAATATTACACATGACACTTTTCAGTCATTTACATATGGCTAGAAAACCTCTCAGTCTACCATAAGGTTTCTATTTTCCAAACCAGCCACTCAATTCATCTTTGTCACAAGGAAATGAAAACAGGGTTTGTATTGGCTTTTGCTTTACATTGTTTCAAACAATAGATCTGCAGTACCAAGAGGAAGCTGGCTATTATAAAGTATGGCTATGCTGTTCATTTTCCCAGATCATGTTTGAGAGTCTTTTTGTTACTATTTTTTAAAAAATTGACCCAGCAATCCTATTACTGTGTATATACTCAAAGGATTATAAATCATTCTATCATAAAGACACATGCACACATAAGTTTACTGCAGCACTGTTCACAATAGCAAAGACTTGGAACCAACCCAAATGCCCAACAATGGTAAACTGGATAAAGAAAATGTGGCACATATACACCATGGAATACTATGCAGCCATAAAAAAGAATGAGTTCAAATCTTTGCAGGGATATGGATGAAACTAGAAACCATCATTCTCAGCAAACTAACACAAGAACAGAAAACCAAACACTGCATGTTCTCACTCATAAGTGGGAGTTGAACAATGAGAACACATGGACACAGGGAGAGGAGCATCACACACGGGGGTCTGTCAGGCGGTGGGGCTGGGGGTGGGACAGCATTAGGAGAAACACCTAATGTAGATGACAGGGTGATGGATGTAGCAAACCACCATGGCACGTGTATAACTATGTAACAAATCTGTGCATTCTGCACATGTACCCCAGGACTTAACCTATAGTTAAAAAAATTGATTTGTTTGGAGATGGGCTCTCAATCCATCAGCCAGGCTGAAGTGCACTGGTGTGATCATAGCTCACTGCATCCTTGAACTCCTGGGCTCAAGTAATCCTCCTACCTGAGTCTCTCAAGTAGCTAATACTATAAGCAGGTACCACCATGCCCAGCTCATGTTTGAGGTTTTATGATTTACTGGAAGTAAAAACTCTTTCCATTAACAATAAGGGTAATTACTGTATTTTTAAGAAAACTGATTAGATATTAAATTTAGTTTTCTTACCCTGGAAATTAAAAGTACTTATTCCTGTGGATTAAAAATATTCAACTTTAAAGTTCTGTTCCACTTGGTGGCAACATGTATTATACTTCCATGAATGGCATGAGCTGGGTTCAATACAATGGGAAGAAAAAGCATTCAGTAAATGTTACTACCAATTATACTTTTTTCTGCTTCCTTATATTTAGAGTGATTCACCTATGTGGAATTGTGGGCCAACTGCAGAAAGCAGTGTTGCTGCCCTAATCTATTTTAGATGGAGAAGCAATTTGAATGTGTAGTCACAGAAGCATTTACCCTGAAATATTTCTGTAAAATTTTAGCTATTATTTAGGAGCTTCCTGTATCAAGTAAAAACTGAATAGACAGGAAATATGTGAAATCCTCAAAGAGATAATGAAGAGTAATGAGATCACTTCAAATTGCTTGAAAAAGGAAATAGCAAAATAACCAACTAAGTACATTCAGCAAGACAGTGGCTTCTTGAAGATTTAAAATTGAAAAGGTGTGATGATGAGCTGTATATTCCAAAGACAGTGACCTGACCATTTTTGGCCAACATTCTCTTTATTTCTGCCTCCTCATAAATAGCCCAGTCAGACATCCAGAACAAACTGGAACGAAGGATGCTTTATCTTTAGCAGTGATTAGTTCACTTCCTCATTCTTTCTCGTCACCTTTACGATAATGAGAGTTAGAGAGCAAAATTGTTTTAGATGATAGAAAGTGGTGTGTGTGTGTGTGTGTGTGTGTGTGTGTGTGTGTATGTATGATCACTAATGAAGCAGTGTTTCTTAAACTATACTACTTCAGGTTGGCTGCAATTTATTATGAAACCCACGTAGATGCTTTCACTGGGTGGGGAGATTCTGGCAGTGGTTCATGAGTTTCTCTTCCACATCCTGTGTGCCTCCTGGTTCATAAATATTGACATAGTCCTCAGATTCCTTCTAAAGTGTGTCTGTTTAACACTTGTAAATCAAAAAGTGCCTGAGGCAGGTCTCTATGGATTTAGAAAAAAGAAGAAAAATGGCTAGGGAGGGTAGTCAATGAGGCAAGTGCTTATATTCTTGGAAAACTTTGATTAGTGCTGAGTGAATCTACATTTTATATGTGAAAAGACGGGTAGAAGAAAAGTCAATTATATATGTCTTGTGCTCAGTAAATCTACATTTTACATAGGATAAAGTAACGTGAAAAGACGGAGTAGAGGAAGAAGCAAATTATACGTTTGTCTTGGGGTGGGCAGAGGCTGATTTCTAGGCTTGTCCTTGTCCCATACCTGTGAAGACAAGCTGGTAATTTACATTGTCAGGGTGAGATTCAACAGAACTCTGCTTTAGGGCTAGTTATAGAGAAGATATGTGTTCTGAAAGATTTAGGGGCTAACATGGAATTTCCTTGCAAGCAATTTGTGAGCGAGGCTATCTGGGGAGAGACGTGACCTGTTATCACTGCGGTAAACTAATTTAAGGATGAAGCTGTGGCATAGGGTTGTGAAGTTGCAGCTATCTGCTTGGGAACAAAGGCAGGCAAATTTTTGTGTGACTCAGTTCCCAAGCTTAACTTTTTCTTTGGCATAGTCAGTTTGAGATCCTGAAATTCTACTTTCTTAAACACAGTGGATCAAAGGCTTCAGTGACACCCGGAGAAGACATGCCCTGCGTCCGGGCTATTCACCACGGCGTCTCATAAGTTCACCCCCGTGACAAAATGCTTTTTCCTTGCTCTGCACCGCAGGACCCAATTCTTTTGCTGTTTGTGTTACTCTTACTATGCTTCCTGCTTTCTGCCATCATCCAAATTCCCAAAGTCCCTGCACCACCACCACCACCCCACGAAAGCTTATCTAGCAAGAATTATCTCTTGTTCCCTTCCAATCAACTGCTTATTTATTTTCCAGAATGCAGAAAAGTGATTTTATGCAACATACTCCAGAAACCCTCTGGAATTCTAGCCCTGATTTTTAGCTGCAAGGAAGTCCATTTTCACTATCTTGGCTCCAAAGCTACCAAGTTCTGTTTTTTACCTCACTTTCCAGAAGGGAGTAAATTTGGTCCCTAAATCCTTGCTTGGAAGTGTATTTCCTCTTCCCTCCTGTAGTCCCACCCTGTTTGTCTTTAAGATGCTTTTAAATATATGCACAACTTCTGAGGATGTAACAACTTGAACAAACATGCTAGGTGAGCTGTCCCAAAGGAGAAAGTGGGAACCAGGCAGACTGGGGCCACACAGGCTGCTTGTTCACCCAGTAAACCTGTTAAGAAAGACCTTATTCTGTCTGCATTGTTTTTCTTGCCAATAAAATAGGACTAAAAACATGCTCATAAATTAATTATGGTAGATAAATATGAAAATACATGCATAACAACATGGTACATGGCATATAGTGGTACTTGGTCAATGCTTAATTTTCTTATTTTGCCTCTCCTCTCCACCACCCTCATGCTACCTGAATTGAGCTCAAAATAGAAAATGTACAAGTAATTATTATTTTTTTAAGACAGAGTCTCACTCTGTTGCCCAGGCTAGAGTGCAATGGTGCAGTCTCAGCTCACTGCAACCTCTGCCTCCTGGGCTCAGGTGATTCTCCTGCCTCAGCCTCCCAAAGTGCTGGGATTACAGGCATGAGCCACTGCACCCAGCCCAAAACGTAAAAGTAATTTTAACATAGCTGACAGAAGGAAGCCTTCATGTCTGATAAAAGACAATGGAACCACACTTGTGTCACCTTTTCTAAATATATTCTTATAATTATTGCTATGATGTCTTCCCCAACTAGGTTAATTGCTCTGATTTTAAAAAGGAAAAGACTGTACGTATGTTTTAAAAAATTGTATATAAGCACTTATTCCAAAGAGATCCATTTAAAGCATGTCTGAACAGCATCTAGAAAACTAGGGATTGGCTTAGTTTTGTTTTTTTCTTTGGGTGTTTATGAGAATTGACAGGAAACCTTTGCTATAACCAAAGTTTAATTCTCTCATGATATTAATATTTTCATTTTCTCTACTATTTATTGAGAAAAATCTGGTTTAAGTTAGAAAACTAGTTGCAATCAGGAAGTACTTCAGTTCGGGATGTTATAAACTGTCAAAAAAGAAATGAACTTCCTAATGTGATTACAAGTTACCCCTCTTTGGCCCTATTGCATCTGATAATCTGTCACCCACTCATTTTATTTATTATAATAATGGATGCAGTTGGTAAACATAAGCAAAATGTGGAAAATAAGGTTTAGGCTTGTTAGGAAGGTAGTATGATATGCTTTGGATTTGAGTATTTGGGAGATGTCAGTCAAAATCTGAGATCTGTTTAAGCAGACAGCTGAATTTTGACAGGAATGATATCCCATTTATCATCTCTGAAGTAAATAAATCACTTCTTTACCCCAGAAACTTTTTAAAAAATGCATTCAAAACTTCTTTTCTCCTTTCTCTGCTTCTTCCCTGACCCTCTTCATTTGTCATCTTTGCTCTACAAGCATATGAAGAAGGCTATGTTCTAAATGCCTATACATCTTTGCTTTCATCCTTAGTTGGAGAATCTAAATTTTATCTGGGGATGTAATGTATCCATCTAAGGTATTTCATTCTGTAGTAGTTCTCATCCATAAGGTGTTAACAAATGCATTGTGTGGACTTCCTAAGAATACTGCTAAAGAGAAGCTGACTCAACTGCTTCCTGGATTGTGAACTAAATGACAGAACTTTTGGCAGCTGACTTGGACTGTGAGTTTACTCTGATGACAGAAGCCACAGGCTCAGAGGTAGAACAGAGATAAGGAAAGAGCATGAGCCTGATGATCCTGGAACTTCCATATTTTTGATTGCATCCTTCATATTCACTTTGCCTATGAGAAAAATAAAACTCTATTTTGTTTAAGCCTTGCTTATCTATTTATTTTTCTTTTTCTATAATATTGAGTGCACCCAATTCCAAAAGATACAAATAGCTTTTGTGTTATTAGATGGAATACTGCACTATGGTTTCATTGGGTGTTTTCATCCTCAAACCAACCAACCAACCAACCCAAAAATCCACCACTAAGCATACATATAAACAACAAAACAAAACAAGGACTGTGGAGGTCAATCAAGTTTGTTAATCCATTCAATCTAATACACACATGGCTAATGTGAACACCCACAGTCTATAGGAGCACATTAAAACTAGAGCAATTACAAAACTAGTTCCCCTTATAGCAAAGATTGGTTTAAGGTTGCCGCAATCTGTGGGAGTGTAATTCTTTACATGAAACTAACATGTCTTTCAATCTGGCTGAATTAAGTGACTCAAAAACAGTAAGCATAAAGAATACAAAATGTATGTGCAAAGATTTTTATATATTCGATTCCATAGTTTTGTTTCATGGATAGGATAAGTAATGAAAGTGTCATTTTTTATGAAGGTTGATTGCAGAAATGTAGATCTACTGAATGGGTTTGATAATTTTTGTGTTTTACATTTCAAAATTTAACTTTCAAACACTTTTCTGTATTTTCTTCTTGTAGAATTTAATCCTTTTTCAGATAAAAAATGTTCTTACATGTGGAATTATTTTAACATTCCTATATGATATGACAATCATGAAGATAGATATTTGAAACTACAGAGAACAATTAAATTCCGTCTAACTGAATATAAAACTCAGCATGCATAAATCTAAATTTACACAAAGGAGGATGGGAGTATTCACTTCAGCTGAGATTTTCTTAAGTTATTGATTTTCCCTGTAGTTTTGTTCTAAGAGGTAGCCCAAGGATCAAGTTAAAATATATTTTGATCAATACAACATTTGTTTCAGACATATTTTGCAAACATAAAGCAAGGTATACCAAAGTCCACATATGAATTGTCAACTCTAAAGGACCTTGGCTTATATTAAGTGCTTGGTGTGGATGCAAGGCTACAGAAACCAGCTGTGCAGAGATATTTATAAACATCTTTAATACCATGTGGGACTGATAGTGAGAGATGCATATGTCAGTGATATACCAAACACACTTCTGTGGCCAACAGCACAAAACAAAGCTGCTTGATCTGCTATTGTTTTATTATCTTCCTTTTGGTAATATTCTTAGGTTGCCTTCAAATATTGAGTTGAGGTCACAAGACTCCAGTCCCTTACGCCATAATAGCAGAAGTGAAGTACCAACTACTCTCTGTTTCTGCAGCCACAGTCAGAATGATGGACAGCAATTGCTAGAGCACATTGCTATGGAGCACCTAGCGTGAACTTGGCTGGTTTTGCTGAATGTTGCCTGGATAATACCTTCATGACCTACTCTCAGCCTCTGCACTAAAAGTTGTGAAGAGCAGATGCAGCTGATTTTTTAAAAATGATTTCAACTTTTATTTTAGATTCAGGGGGTTCATGTGTAGATTTGTTACCTGAGTATATTGTACCATGCTGAGGTTTGGGATATGACTGATTCTGTCACTCAGATACTGAGCTTACTACCCAATAGTTTTTCAACCCTTGCCTCCTTCCCTCCCTCCCCCTATAGTAGTCCCCAGTGTCTGTTCCCATTTTTACGTCCTTGAGTTCTCCGTGTTTAACTGCCATTTGTAAGTGAGAATGTGCAGTATTTGTTTTTCTGTTCCTCTTAATTCACATAGGATAACGGCTTCCAGCTTCATTCTTGTTGCTGCAAAGGATTTTCCTTCATTTTATGGTTGGATAGTACTTCATGGTGTCTACATACCACATTTTATTTATCCAATACACTGCTAATGGACACCTAGGTTGATTCCATGTCTTTGCTATTGTGAATAGCCCTGCGATGAATGTGTGAGTGCATGTACCTTTTTGGAAGAATGATTTATTTTTATATGGGCATATACCCAGTAATGATATTACTGGGTAGTTCTGTTTTAAGTGCTTTGAGAAATCTCCAAACTGCTTTCTACAGTGGCTTGAAGTAATTTACATTCCCACCGACAGTGTACAAGTGTTCCCTTTTCTCTGCAGCCTCTCCAACATCAGTTTTTTTGACCTTTAAATAACAGCCATTCTGACTAGTGTGAGATGGTATCTCATTGTGATTTTGATTTGCATTTCTCTGATGACTGGTAATGTGGAGTATTTTTCACGTTTGTTGGCTGCTTGTATGTCTTCTTCTTTGTGTGTCTGCTCATATATTTTGCCCACTTTTGAATGAAGTTATTTGTTTTCTTGATTGTTCAATCGCTTAAATTCCCTTAAGCAATATAGATTCTAGCTATTAGAGCTTTGATGGATATATAGTTTGTGAATATTTTCACCCATTCTAAAGTTTGTCTCGTTATTATATTCTATAGTTTGTCTTGCTGATAGTTTCTTTTGCCATACAGAAACTTTCATTTCATTAGGTCTCACTTGTCAATTTTTGTTCCTGTTGAAATTGTTTTTGAGGAGTTAGTCATAAATTCTTTCCTAAGGCTAATATCCAGAAGAGTGTTTCCTAGGTTTTCTTCTGGGATTCTTATAGTTTGAGGTCTCACATTTCAATCTTAACTCGATCTTGGGTTAATTTTTGTACATGGTGGAAGGTAGGGGTCCAGTTTCATTCTTCTGCACCTGGCTAGTCATCGAGCCCAGCACCATTCATTGAACAGGGAGTCCTTTGCCCACACTTATTTTTGTTAGTTTTGTTGAAAATCAGATGGATGATACAATTGCTACATATCATTAACTTCCCCTTGTTCCTCACTAACAAAATCCTGACTTTGTTCAGTTACCACAAGACCACAGGGAAGATAATCTTACCCAAAGCTTGGGATAAATTATAATGAGCATTGGTAGCAATTGTCCTAGTTTCTTTGCCTTTTATTGTTTTGGTTGGGCAAGTAACCCACATGAGACAAGCAATCTTTTGGAGGGGATTACAAAAATGATTTTTCTAGCTCTTGATAAGGAGACACTAAAGAGTTGTGCTTTTCCCCCTCTCTCCCACTTTCCACAGGTATATTGAGTCTAGCTCTAAATTTGGGAATTTCTTCAGACCTCTTGCAACAAGGAAGGAAGACAATCTGAGGGCAAAGACAAAACATGGAGGATGATAAAGCAAAGGAGGGAAATAACCTGGTTATTTGATGACTTTGTTCTTGATGATTGCAACTCACCTGCAGCCACATTAGCTATAGACATTTTCTATGACAGACATACATTTCCTTACGTTTAGAGCCAATGTGAGATGACCAAAGGCATATATAAATGCAATTGTAAATTATAATAAATTCTAATGATATAAGTGAAATGTAATTTATAATGTTATTTTTATAATGTTATAAAACTACATAGTGGAATTTTAGGGTTTGTATTAGGATTCTCCAGAGAAACAGAGTCAGTGGGCAGCAGGAAGAGATAATGAGATTTATCATCAAGAGTTGGCTCATATGATTATGGAGGCTAAGAAATCCCATGATATGCCATCTGTAAGCTGGAGACAAAGGAAAGTCAGTAGTGTAATTCAATCAGAGTCCAAAGGCCTGAGAACCAGTGGAGATGATAGTGTAAATCCAAGTGAGTGGACCTAAAAAGATGAGAGAAAATGTCCTCGCTCAAGCAGGCACCCCAGAAGCAAAAGGAGGGAATTTCTCCTTTCTCTTTCATTCTATTCAGGCCTTCAATACATTTGCTGAAGCCCAGCCACATTGGGGAGGGCAATCTGCTTTACTGAGTCCACCAATTCAAATGCCAATCTCATCCAGAAACACTCTCACAGACACACATGGAAATAACGCTTAATCTGGACACCCTATGGCTAGTTGAGTTTACATATAAAATTAACCATAGTAAGGTTGAAACAGATCTATCAGTCTAACTAAGGAAAAATAAAATATTAAAATAAAATGGGTACAGGTTGATTATTTTATTTTTCCATGGCACTGAACTAGTTTATTAGCAACATTATCATAAAGAAATGCAGGCCAGGCATGGTGGCTCACGCCTGTAATCCCAGCACTTTGGGAGGCCAAGGTGGACAGATCCCTTGAGCCCAGGAGTTTAAGACCAGCCTGGGCAACATGGCAGAACCGTGTCTCTACAAAAATATAAAAATTAGAGGGGCATGGTGGTGCATGACTCTGGTCTCAACTACTTGGGAGGCTGAGGTGGGAGGATCGCTTGAGCCTGGGAGCTGGAGGTTGTAGTGAGCTGGATTGCACCAAGGAACTCCAGCCTGGGTGAAGAGTAAGATCTTGTCTCAAAAGAAAAAAAAAAAAAAGAAAGAAAAAAAAGAAAAGTGGTTGAAGTGGTGGATGATCTCATAAGATTCTCGATGAGACGTTATTTGAAGTGCCTAATTATTAGGTTTCTTCTAAAGCTTTCCAGAAGCACATTTTAAACATGAACACTACTAGAAGAAATAAAGGAGGATAGAGAAAATTTGGGGATATAAATCTCTAGTCAGGCCAGAGGTAGAGAGTGTATGGACTAAGCAAATTTACTGACCTACCTTTAAGAACATTTTTCTTAATGTTGCTAAAAATCTCAAGTTTTGGAGAAGTGCCCTACATCAATAAAGTCCTATCTAACTTTATATTCCACCTCTTTTCTGGTCCAACACCCTGGAGATTCACTCCCACACGTGTTGCCCTGGTTCCTGAGAGTACATATTTGCTGGGTCCTCAATTCTTTCAGTGAAGGGATGACTTCATCTCATATCAGAGACAGTGTTTTTGCTTTTGGCCTGAGCTGAGACCTGACCCTATTTATTGGCCTGTATGCAATGCAAGAACATGGGGACAGATCTGGAGAAGGACATACATTGTCTTGAAAGGACCTTGAATAAGGTCCTTGCAAGGTGTCCTGACACAACTAAGCTGGTTTTCTGTAGCAAGACAGAAGGGAGTGCTTCCGCTAGCCATAGTCATAGCTAGACTATGTGTCTTAGTATGTTCTATTAGGAGCTATGTGGTTTCACAGTATTCAGGCACAATCACATAGGCCTACCATTTCTCAGGATCCTATTCTTTCTCTATCAGTACTCCAACTTTAGAATAAGAGGATTATAAGCGTTGTATGTGGTATCCATTGCCCCTCTGCCACCTTTTCAGTTAAATCCTGGGCCAGATATTTTGCATATAACAACTAATGCTGTGAAAGATGAGAGTCTTTGAATGCGGTAAAGGAGGCCTCTGGCATTTGCAACATGTCCTGAGTTGATGGTTGACTTATCCCAGCCTATCGCTTTTTTTTCTTAAAGGATTTCAAGACAGATAGGAAAAAACTTACTAATACACAATCTACATAATTTCTATTGCCTTCATCCTGTCCATGTGCTTAGGGGTACTGAATAACCCAGTGCTTGTCCTTCTCTCTGTACTTTACCCCAATCCATTTGATGTCAGATAATTAGTAACTGTGAGGCTACATACAACGTGCCAGAGGCCTTGCTACCCCACTTTTCAGCATTGCCATCTTTGCCATCTGACATCAGTGATCCAAATTCAGAATTCTACCCCAGAGTTCTCCTTTCTATAACTTCTGGCATGAAATTTGTATGAATTTCCCTGAAAGCAGAGTCTGAGCATATAATTTATTTTGGACATAATTCTAGGAAGGAGGCATGAGGGGACAAAAGAGCCAGTTAAAAGGGTATTATGTAGGTTGCTGCTGTGGGCAATGGGGATTGAATTATGTTAAGATCTCCTAAACAGAGTACAGAATGTCTCCCTGAATTTTTCTTCCAAAGGACAGCAGGTTGGGGCAATGGTCCACTAACTCTTGTCTGACATTCTTAAGGACTTCTCCTGCTGATGTGAATCCTGTCACACAAGTAATCCTGTACTTGTATGTAGGCCAAGAGGGCTCCTGAAACTTCAGAGAAGGTGGAGAGATGCACAGCACCCTTGAGACCAAATACTGTCAATGCAAAGTGATAACTGTAGATATAATTTGAAAACAGCAGAGGGAGTATGACATGATACTGTATTAGTCTGTTCTCATGCTGCTAAAAAAGACATACCCAAGACTGGGTAATTTATAAAGGAAAAGGGTTTAATTGACTCACAGTTACACATGCCTCTGGAGGCCTCACAATCAGAGTGGAAGGTGAATAAGGAACAAAGTACGTCTTACATGGTGGCAGACAAAAGAGGACATGTGTAGGGGAACTCTCCCTTATAAAACCATCAGATCTTGTGAGACTTATTCACTATCATGAGAATAGCACGAGAAAGACCCACTCCCATGATTCAATTAACTTCCACTGGGTCCCTACCATGACATGTGGGAATTATGGGAGCTATAATTCAAGATGAGATTTGGGTGGGGACACAGCCAAACCATATCAGGTACCCAGGCATCAGCTATAGCTGATATCTCTAGGTTACTGCTACAGATTAGATAAATGTATAATACAGCAATAGCTCATTCTGTGTTTTTGTGGATTGTTGCCTATCGAAGTTAAAGTATTCAATTTGAGCATGCTAATAAAATATCTAAAGAGAAAGCTCTCATTAATGCAAATGTATAAAGTGAAACATACTGAACTAAGACATATCATTCACTTTTTTCTCATAATTTTTTCCTATATAAATTTCCTATCTTAGTCAATTTGTGTTGCTATAATAGAATACCACAGACTAGGTAATTTATAAGCAACAGATATTTATTGCACATGGTTTTGAAGACTGTGAAGTCCAAGATCAAGGCACTGGCAGGACCAGAAAGGCAACAGAGGAAAACTAAACCAGTTCCCTGCAGCACTTTTATAAGTCACTAATCCAGTCATGAGGGCAGAGCCCTCATGAGATGATCCTTTCCCCAAAGTCCCACCTGTTATTACCACCATGATAGAGATTGAGTTTCAACACATGAATTTTGGGGGACATTCAGACCATAGCATCTTTATTTCATTACTTTTATAATTGTAATCATGCTTATTTCAACTTAGGAACACTGCAATAACATTTCTTTTTTAACTTTTCATTTTGAAATAATTATAGATGCAAAAAAAGTTGCAAAACAGTATTGTTCTGTGTGCTCTTCCCCTAGCTTCCCCCGATGCAATACAATTTTAATTCTATCTCCATTTCAACTTTCCAACATGCATCTATAGAGCTATCAGAATAATCTTTCAAAAGCCTACATTTAATCATGCCACTTTACCAATATACGATTTCTTCATATCAACTATCATTTTGCTTTCAAGACTAGTTCTTTGCCAATTCTATAGGTTTAGCTCATCTTTTGGTTTCATTCATTCATCAAATATTTATGAAGATCTTATTGGGTGTTTGAAACACAGTTGTAAGCAAGACTGGCAATAAAGCTTCTCTTCTAGTCGGATTGGAAGATGTATTTTGCAGCACTCTGTGGGACACAGCATCACCTTAATACCCAACTGCTTCAGTCTCTCAGAAAGCACAGCTGACAATCAGTACCTGACCATGGCCCTGCACGGTATGACTCACACTCAACCGGTAGTGACCAAGAAGAACAAATCTTACAATCTGCAGAACCTCTGCATTTTAGAGCTATAGAAAAACAAAGAATAACTGAAAAGAATATAATCGTTTCCAACTTCTGACAAATGATTTAGTCTGTGATTACAATTTAGAAAGCTATTTCAGCAGGGTGATTCATTTGAGAAGGCTCTGTCCTGATGCCTTGTTCTATCCCGGGTGGTCCTTCATCCTTAAAATATCTGTGTTCCAAGAGTGAAGTTTTTTTGTGTGCATTTGTTGGCAGAAAAGAGAAATTTCAGGGTAGACAGAGTGTCCAGAAGGAAATCTCTAAGAGGCTTTTGTTTTTGAAGGCCTTAGACTTATGTAAGGGATTAAACTAAGCTCATCTAAATGCAGACATTTAGTGGTCGGGAGAGATTCTGAAAGGATGGCATTGGAGCCTCCCTAACTGGGAAGGAGGATTAGGGATTTTCCAATGCTACAGTGAGTTGTACCTGCCCTAACAGCTCCTCTGAAGACTTGGGTTCTGGATGGGGATGTCTGCTTGGTGGCTTGTAGATACTGAACACTGAGCTCCGTACTCTTGGCCTGGCACCTCCTGTATTCAGACTTGGCCCCCTGGAGAAAGCTTTCAGCATTGTTGCTGGCATTGGCTGGACTACGAGGATTCAAACGGGGTTCCCAACACTGACAGCCAGAAGCTGTCCTACTTCTCAGGATGTTTTAAAATATGAGGCAAATCCTAGGGTTCTTATATAATAAAAGAAGTGGGAACAGAGCTTTAATAACTGTCTAGTATTGAAAATTCCACCAACTTTGAGGTTTAGAGACTTTGGCCAATATTTTTAAAAAATGACATTATCTGGAATCCAAGTGCTATGGAGCAATATATTTCCGTTATACAATAGCTTTAAAGGGGATTAATTTCACCAAAAAATTCTTAGTGCTGTAGCGGTATCTGGCTCAATAAATTCATTTTCACTTAATTTTAATAAAATAAAGCCAGCCAAATAAATCACTCTCTCATCGATGTTAAGCTCCTTTTCCTTTCATATGTTGGAAAATCAATACTGCCTGGTAGAATGCAATACATTGACTCATGAGGTGTTAGTGTCCTTTGCTGCTAAGAAATTTGTATCATGTGAATTCTGAAATTTGAAGTAACTAAAACATATAGTATAATTGCTTGAAGCAGAAGAAGGCAAATCTTTTCTGCAGTTCGCTTGTGGGAAGTGGACTACAGTAGACTATAACATGCTATTATTTCTCTTATTTTAAAAACAACCACAACAACCACTTTCTCCTTCTACTCTAGCTTCTGCTATTTTTCTCCTTCACTTTATACAAAAGCAACTCAAGAGAACTGCCTGTCATTTTTGTCTTTTCTAACTCTCATGCCCACATGACTGTAACTAAATTCTTCCTATCAAGGCCATAAATTTCATTTATTGCTGAAGCAAATAACCAGTTCACTATTTCTTTTTTAAACATTAGTAGCATTTAACTCAGATAGACCCCACTCCTCCCTCTCTCCTCTACTTGACACATTATCTTCAGTTGAATTTCAGAACCCACCCTTACCTGTTTTTTTCCTCTTGCTTCTCTGAAACTCCTGTTCAGTCTCTACTGCTACTTTCTTAACACCTAGCCTCTAAATGTTGGAGAGCCCAGGTGTCAGTTCTGGGTCCTTTTCTTGTCTCTACCTACACTTGCTTCCTTGGCGATCTCATGCAGTATTATGGTTTTAAATACCATTAAAATGCTGATGATTCTCAATTCTGTCTTTGGTCTCGGCCTCTCTCTTGAACTCAAGGTTTTAAGTCATATTGCCTTCTCAGTATCTCCACTTGGGCACCCATTAAGCATCATAAATAATGACGGATTTATTGAAGAAGAAATGAACAAATAGCTGTATTGTATGAAGAATCCCAAGTCACAGTCCATGTGGGATATTACAGTTTGTGTTGCAGTTTATTACAAATTTGTTTCCTCTCTTCTCCTCTGACTTCTAAATAGATGGAGAGGTGACATCAAAGTAAAAGCTCAGTAAACTGAGGGATTTCAGTTTTGGATAACAAAGCATTTAATCAGTAAATCAGAAAGTTCAGCAAAGACTCCAAGTAAGAAAATTTGATTTAGTAGGACTTAAGGGAGGATGAAGAACTTATTCATGTATTCAGCACATGAGTGCTAGGCTCTCTTCTAGGTATTGGAGATACAACAGGCAATAAGATAATCTCTGAGCTCATCAAAATCGTGTTGCAGTGTGTGTGTGTGTTAGAGGAAGTAGTTAGAAAGGACAGATAAAAAACAAAAAACAAATAAATGTACAATAGCCCAATGACGAGAAGAGCTATGAAGAATAACAATGGAAGGAATGGGGAATAGTATTATGTGGTATAGTATTCAAATTGGATGATCACAGACTGCCTGTGTGGAGGAATGAAGTTTTAGCTAAGCCTTCAAGAAAGGGAAGGAAAAGACCATGCATATTCCTAGGAAAAGTGTTTTTGAGGCAGTGCATAAACAAGGAAAAGACTCCAAAGAAACAACAGACTTTTTCACGTGTCTGTAAGGCACAGTGCCTACTATACAATTCTCAAATGCTGTTAGGCTTTGGTTTCCCTCCCTCTCAACCCTATGCATCCTGGAACAAGGAGATCTTTGCAAAAGTATAGAGCGCATCTGCGAAAATATAGAAGTTATGTGATTTTTATTTCATTTACATACTAGATTCTCTTTGTTTTTCTATATCCAAAAAAATCAATGGTTTATGCAAGTAAGAATGGGAATACAAAACGATAATCAACTATCTTAATGGAAGCATCAGTTAAAACACAGTATGATATTGTCTGTGAATACATGAGGCTATGGATGAGTATAAACACAGAAAGGCAGGCTCATTTACACAAAGCATCCTATTTTAATATTATTTAATTCTGAGTTGCATGTTCTGGCAATTGCTTTTCCAATGTTTAAATCTCATTGCACTGTAAGGCACTGTTTGTTGGTCACTTTGGAGTGTTTGAAGATTATGGCTGAAAGAAACAATTATCTATGCTATGTGGCTGAAAAGAAAAGCTGTCCTCATCTTTCTGTGAAACTCATTTTCTTAGACAAGGCATGCAACAGAGGGATAAAGGTATAAAGCTCCTTACTAGGCAGTGAGGTTGGTGAAATCATACAAAGCAATCAGTGAATGGAAACATGATCCAATCCAATAATCCAGTTTCCCATATTCATAAAGATTTTTAGAAGAGATTGTCTGTCTAGAGAAGGTGGGCTAACTGAAGTGAGTTGAACTAGTTATTTGTATTATAAAGCTTTGTTTCTTAAATTCCTGACCTGGCTGTTGCAAATGACTTTGGGGAGTTCTTTGGTTCTTTCATTTCTTACTTTATCTTGTGCCTAAATAAAAACAATCTGTATATGATTTCTTTGTAGTACTTTATACTGCAGCATTTCTAAAAGCCATAATGAAGTACATTGCTACTAAAATTCTCTTCATATATCATCTTTTGAGTTATTATGTTTAAAAAGCTCTCAATAGCCTATAGTGAAAATTACTAAAATCCTCTCCATCTTAGAGGTTAAGAAAGTGATAATTAAGACTCTCTGGTAGATCCATAAATGATAAATAGCATTTTACAACAAATAGGAGTTCAAATGTATATTTTAGAGATGAAATTATCGGTTGTGTGCACAACTCCTTCTGCTTAGCATGATTTATTTCATTCTACTTGATGGATTATATTAACAAAGGATGGAGCAGGGGATTGTGTACAGTGCCTAGGCAATAAATCTAGGAACTACTTAAGTTTTACATCTTGTGATTAGTTACATTTACCAATAATGATTAGCTTGCTATGTAAAACACTATAGCATTTTACTTTCATTTCCACACTGGTAAAATGTACTAGAAATCATTATCTGGAGATGGAGGGAAAGCCTCCCATCTATCCTCTCCGAAGTTTCACTGAAATGAATGACAATTGACAGACTAATAGGAGAATGGACACCCAAATTTATTAACATTTGTAAGCATAGAAGCTATATAAAATATGAGACTTAGAAAGCTAGATGGTTGAGGCTTATATGCCCTTTTCATGAGGGGGAGGAAGATGGGGAAATATAGGCAATTTGAAGGTCTGTAAATAATTTTAGGGGAACTGAAATAGCCCAACAGACATTTGGCTTGTGACAAATTTCCTCTGAGCTCTGGGGGAGGTAGTGGCAAATTGCAGGAAGGCGAGGGGCAGAATGTCACTGTGAGCAAAGATTGTCTTAGAATGCTGATGATCTCCCAAGTAATTTCTAAGAGCTACACTCAGGATAATAAATAAAAAGGCTGTCTGAGTATAGTGATGGTTTTTAGTGATTAGTCTTTTCTGATTATTAGATGAAGTGCCTAAGGAGGGACTATTAAGACAACTGCATTTCTTCTGTTGACACTTTCCTTAATCATGTAAGGAAATTTCCTCCTAGGCTCAGGAAAGGAAGAGGATCAGAGAGGCAGGAGTATAGGAGAAGGTGAGAGAGAGAGACCTTAGTTTGAGGCTTATTTCTGAGACCTTTCAAATTCCTTCAAAGCAAGAAGCATGCCAAAGTGTCATATTTTGGGATACCATTTTCTAAACCCCAACAAAGCTTAAGTAAAAAGAATGAAATAAATCAGGTATAGAAACTGTTAAGATAATCACACAGTTTCAGGCCTTCTCATTCTGCTGCTCAAGAGGGTTCTGGCTTTGTCTGGTCCTATTTCCTATTGTTTCCTACCTTTCACAGAAAATGTTTTCAGTTTTTCAAAATCTTCGGAGATAGAATTTGAAGGAGCTAGGGGGAATGGAGGAGTAATACAAAGACAAAAAGTTCTGCGGGCAGGATTGAGAAATGTCCTCAAATTTCACCTTTCCTGCTTTAGATCCATGATCTGTCACCCTCCATTCCCTAAACTCTCTCCATGGTACTGGTCTTACCAAACTCAACTGTAACTAATTCAATCTGTGCAAATACTCCCCAAAAGGCAACTGTGAACAAAGAAAAATATAGTCATGTTTACTTACCTTAAGTGTTCATAATTAATCTCCACTTGCACCTTAACACTGCTCTTCAATCATTGATTTCCCTAGTTAGTAAACTCTTCCACTCTCCCCCTTTTCTAGTCATCAACGTTCCCTTCACATCCTCACTCTCGTCTGATAAATATGCTTCTTATTTTATTTAAAACTTGAAACAATCAGAAAAAACGTACTCATCCTTCCTCTACCAAACTTTCCTATCTGTGTATAGGCCCAAATAATTTACCTTTCTTTGGGTTATGAAAATGTAGTCTTCTGCTCCTCCCTACATTAATCCCTTTATTTATGTATAGAATCACATTTATTATTGCCTATTTAAGAGTTTTATCCCTACAAACATTCTCTCCCATCTCTTCTTCCTCTTTTTGACCCCTCCCCAGCTCAACATTTCCCCCCACTTTAGGATCACTTACATTGGAATAAGATGAATTATCTTTCATTTTAAAACAAAACATTTGCTAGATCCTACATTTTCAACTCTCTGCTGCTTGATTTCATGTCTCCCCCTTATAGAAAATCTTTGCTAGTGTTCTTTATTTGCTGTCTCTACACTTTGCCCTTCCATTCTTTCTAGAACCTTTTCCAAGCATGCTCAAACTACTTCAGCCAAGGTCACTCAAGCCCTCCAGCTTTTCAAAAGTAATGCCCAGTTCTTAGTATTTATCATATTTAGCTTTCTGCAGCATTTGGTATAGTTAATTTCTTTTTCTCTCATTCTTGACATGCCATCTTAATGTGGCTCCTGGGAGACCACACTGTCCATGTTTTGCTTCTACCTCTCTGGAATCTGTTAATAAAATGAAAGATTCTATTCGTCAGTTTCACTGGAGCGCCTTCCTTTCCTGATCTTTAAATATTGGCATGCTTAGAGTTTATTCTTTCACATGGCATCTTTAGATAATCTCCTCAAGTTTTACAGCTCCTTAACATGCAATTTACAGTGGTAACACTGATGACTTAACTTCTGAGTTTCAGACTAAAAAATCCACCTGCTTAATAAATATATCTAGCATGGGCCAGGTGTAGTGGCTCATGCCTGTAATCCTAGCACTTTGGGATACTGAGGCGGGCAGATCACGAGGTCAGGAGTTTGAGATCAGCCCAACCAACATGGTGAAACCCCGTCTCTACTAAAAATACAAAAATCAGCCAGGTGTGGTGGTACACACCTGTAATCCCAGCTACTCAGGAGGCTGAGGCAGGAGAATCACTTGAACCCGGGAGGCAGAGGTTGCAGAGAGCCAAGATTGCACCACTGCACACCAGCCTGGGTGACACAGCAAGACTCCATCTCAAAAATAAAATAAAATAAAATAAATCTAGTATGATGTCCAATAAGTAGTTGCAATTTGATATACCTAAAATAGAACTCACGATTTCCCTCACCCTTGCAAACAATTGCTTTCAAGCATCTCCAACTCTACTCCACCATACTTGACTCTTAGATTTTCTGGAAAGTAATTTAGTATTTTAGATTTAGTAATTTAGTAGATTTAGTAATTTAGATTTCTGGAAGTAATTTAGTATTTTTAAGTATTGGATATTATCAGGATTTCCTAAAGAGTGCATCGTTTTTTTCTTTAATGATTTCTTATTTAGAAATATATTACAGTTTTACACTTTGATGAGATTTAATGATTCTTTTAATGGTGGCTACAAAATAGCGATAGTCAGAAGAAAGCAACTGTTACTTTCATTCTCAAATGAAAGAGCCACACAGGCAACTGCACCAGGAGACAGGGAACAGCAAGCTGGAACTACTGCAGGGGTTGTTGATGTATGGCAGGTAGGCTGGGATGACCTAGGTTTTTCTGTATCTCTGTGGACTGGCTAATTTGAATAATTTCCAGGGCTCTGAGCTCCAAGACATAGGGACTGTCTCTAGTTGTCTAGTAACTGGGATCAGGGAAATTAGGGCAGGTGCTTGGTGGCCCTGAATGTGAGAGCTGGATTTAACCAGCTGCCCAAGAAGGGTAACTGACAGTCACTAGTCAGGGTCTCAAAAGTGGGTCAAGACAACATTAAAGAGAAGAATTTAAAAAAAAATACCTTATTACACTTGGCTTAGTATTCACACACCAACACACACACACACACACACACACACACACACACACGCACACGCACGCACACACCCAAATGTATCTCTATCTGTATCTACTTGTAAAGATTTGTTGATTAATCTCCACTTGATGTTTTCTTTCTTTTCTGCCACTTTTAGGTTCCTATTCTGGTTTGCTTAGTTAAGACACTTTACTACTTTTTCTTTTAGAGAGAATACTTGGATGGCAGTTTCTCTTGTATTTTTCCTTAACCTTGAAATGTAATAAAATCTTAGCTGGGTCTGCAATTCATGAACGGCACCATTTTTCTCACAGTGGTTGGTAGCTGCTCTTTCACTGTCTTCAGGTTTCCGCTGTTTCAGATGAGGATTCTAACATTTTTTTTTCTTTGCTTTTTTCTACCTTGAATCTTGTCATATTTTTCCCCTTCCTTAGAATTCAGGAGTTTTATAGAATGTCCTGGGTGTCTATGTTATTTCTTATCAATCTGACCTGGACCTCACAGAAACCATTTAATCTGGGATATCAGGTTTTTATTTAGAAAAAATAAATTCTATTATTTTATTTTTATGGACAATCCTCCATCTGTCTTTTTCTCTTACTAGTATATCTTTTACTATCTCCTGTTATATCCTCCAAGATTCATTTCCCTTCCTCATGGTTTTTATTTCTTTGTAATTGTTTTTCTGTGCTTTGGGATTTTTTTTTGTACTTGATCTTCCAGGACACAGACATGAGTAGTAAACATCCTCTCCTTCAAATCATTTGCAGAATTGTTTGGTTGTGAAATCACGTTGTTAATCATCAAATATTCTTTATCTGGGATATGCCACACTTGATTCTCCCCTAAAATGTTTCTTATTTTTAATTGAATTGTCTATATCCCTCAGCAGCTTTACTTCTCTGGACATGCATTCTGATTTTTCTGGTCACTCTTTGAATGCAGGTAGCTTTTAGATAGGTGGTTATTTTCTTTCTGGGAATGTTGAGGTTCATATCAAATAGAGGAATCTCACAAGTGATGGAGGTCAAAGCTGTCTGTACCCCTTAGACTGATAGCATAAGAAGAAATGTGTCCCACACCCTGCAAAGGTCCCCAGGATGAGTCACAAGGAGTGTGGATTTCCTTATACTTCCAGTTTTAGGAGAAAATTGCTAGGCACTTCATCTCTCCAGCTACTTCTTGGCAGTTTTAAGGTCAGGGAAATCATTTCTCTGCAAAGGAGGGAGGGTTTCTCATTAGTTCTCTTTGTTTGGACTCCAAAGTGCCAGGCCTTTCTTGGTCCCCAGTCCCTTCGGGTCCCAGAAGTTACTTGACTCACTAGTTGCTCTATAATCCTTTATCTTTATTAGGTCCTTTACTTACATGTATATCATCTTACTCTCTCACCAGAATAAAAGCATGGGGCCCAAGTCTCCAGTTCAGAATTCTTTCTCCAGTGCCTGACACATATATAGCATAGGTTTCATGCATTAAGTTGATACAAGAAATGGAGAGAGTTGGCGAAGACAAGAACAGTGGTGGGAGAATGAGAGAAATGGATAGAAGTAGATCAAGGAATATTACTGTAGAGTATTTGTGTTGAAAAAAATGCCAAAATGTCTATGAACAATGTTGAGATCTCTTGATGCCATTTGTGTTATTCTTTCTACAGGACTCTTCTGTGGACCATGGTTTCAACAGCGTGAAGAATATGAAAAAACAGATTGTCTTTGCATGACTTATATATTTTTAAAGTAAAAAATTCAAAAGAATGCATTGTATGTATATGTATCAATTAATGCTAAGTTATTAATCATAACTAAATAACATTAAATCACAGATTTGATTTTCAACTTGCAGCCATTTGGGGTAGGCAGAGATAACCTCAGTGAACAATCAATTTAATGAGATGCCTACATGTACTTATGTACACCTACAATGGTGTTTGATGGAGAGAAACATGAATCAAGAGACAAGGTGTCACATGGTGTAGAAACAAAAAGAAAGAAAGGAACAGAAAGTTCATAAGAAAAATTTGGGGAGAGTTACAGGAAAACATATTGTTTCCATGTCTGGTCACAGTGCTTAATTTACCCTACCATCATGCAGCGTATCAGGAAACAAAACCAAAAACATTTAATAAAGTCATTAAATATTATTAAAGGATACTAGAATATTTTTAATTTTTATCTGCCTTAGATGAGATTAAAGTCTTAGATAAAATAGTAGGAAGGATTTAGTTTTCTAAATCATTTGCACAAAGTCTCTCATTTATTTCATTGTAAATTCATTTAATTTTTACTCTCATGTGGCTGGAGAAAAAATGTGGAAGAAAGTTAACATAGAAGAGCAAACTAATTCAGTATGTGAACATACTGTGTTATACATAACTGGGAAATATTTGAATGAATGTATTGATTATCTAAGCCAGATATGTTAAACATGAATTTGTAAATCTTTAGTTTTTATGAATCTGAAATATGTATATATCTTTATATATTTTTATATATTATAAATATTTAAGTATCTTAATATACTTAAGATACATATCATATATATTTGGTACATATTTTATATATGAGATGTATTTGTATATATCATTAGATATATAAGATATATATTTAATAATTAGAGGCTACACAGGCATCCTTTCATAAATGAAAGATTTCGAGCCAGATTTATTCCTATTTAAAAATCTAAAATTTGTACATTCTTATAAAATTCATGTATATCAAATCAAAGGAAAAAAATAGGTGAAAGCCCACAAAGACCTGAGTGTTAGCTTTGGTTTGTCTACAGTTTGGTTTCTTAACATCTTTGGGTCATTTATAATATAAGGATGTTTGACTATATAATCTTATGATCTAATTATGTAGTTTTAATGACTAGAATACATTTTGGCTTATAAACGTCCTGATTACAAATAATCTTAATTGTAGAATTTATGTGTGCATGTGATATGGTGTGGTGGTCTGTTTATACATACATATACATATACAAATACACACATGCATATACATCCACAAATGTGCGTATTTGTTGGTGTTTACTCAAGTGAAGTCTTCAGGTCAAAATGTTAAATTTGATTAAATACAGTTAGTTACATGTTTATGAATTCATCTATTGTTTTAACCAAATAAAAAAATCCCACTATTCTAACAACAAGAATGTGGGAATGCTTAGGCAACTGGCATCTTTCATCATAGTGCTACAAGTTCTGTAAGATCATTTAGCCTTTCATGTGAAGTAGGCAAGCAATGAGCTATATTACTGAACATCAGCAAATAAAATAGGTCACATTTATTATATATTATCTTCATCAATGATGTTCAAAAAACATGTTTTTTTCCTAAGAGTTCATATTCCTATGTATATTATGCAGGCAATAGGTGTATTGCTTTGAAAGTAAGTATGAGTCATTCTCAATCTTGTCAATTTAAACTTTTTGTAGACTTGGATAGTTGTTAGAGCATTGACATTCATAGATTTAGAAGGAATTTGTAATTTGCTCCTAAAGATGCAGGTTTTCTTCCATAAATATTTCTTTCTTTCTTACAGCATTAAATGCATCATGTTTCCATTATTGTATACAATAGAATTTGATGATTATATTTTAATGAGGGCTATGGTTTCAATGTGTGAGCAAAGTAATTGCTCAGTAACTCATTTGCAGTCTTATTCAAATCAGACTATCTGAATACTACACCAGAAAAAGAAGAGGACAATTTTCAACCATTCTTTGTCAGTGAATAAATAGAAAGGAAAACAAAAGAGCTCATATTACACCTTATAATTATGTCTCTCCTGCTGAGGTATCCCAAAAGGTGCAATCAAAAGATAACTATACAGAAAAGAATGCCTTAATTTAATATTTAAATAGGATTACAATGATTTTGGGTATCCAGAAAGTAGATTTGTCTCTCAGTTCTCCCTTGCAGTCATCTGCCCAGTGAATGATCTCTTTTTTGAACTAAATTATAATTTTGGAGAGACACCCTTCAGATAGAATGACATGGTCTCTAGCTGAATCCAGAACTCAGAGAACTTCAAAGTACGTCAGAGACATGAGAAGTCTCTTACTTTTCTCTACTCTTTTTTTCTTTAGAATAAGTTTCCACCTTTGAAAGTATTGGGATGAGATCTAAGTCACAGAATACATTTAGTTATGCTTGTTATATCAGTTTTTTTTATGGTGCTATGATAAAATATCACAAATTTAGTGGTTAAAAGCAACACAGATGATTATCTTACAATTTTATACATCAGAAGTTTCCAACAGATCTCACAGGGCTAAAGGTGTTGAAGAGCTACGTTGCTTTTGGAGGTTCCAGAAGAAAATTGTTTTCCTTTCCTTTTCCAGCTTTCAGAGACCTTCCTCATTCCTTGGCTCATGCCCACTTCCTAGACCTTCAATTCACTAGTAGCTTTCTTCTTAACAGTCCTTTTATAGTAGGGTAGACAGGAGTTTTACAGAATGTAATGATGTTACATGGTTAAGCCATAATTTACTAGCATTGACCTTTATTTTCTAGGTTAGTATCTTGGCCTACAGTAGAATTATTCACCATCAAATATTTTCAAGACTGACCAGGAATTTTCCCACATGTAATAGATGATGGGCTCTGCCATCTGCTCTGCTGTTACCTCTGTTGTCACTGTTATTTCTTCCAGGTAATGTGGGTTTTGAGGGATCCCTGCCCATTTCACTGGATTCCAGTGCATTCTCTAGGCTCAAAGTTGTCATGGGGATTCACAGCTTTTTCCAGTGGACATACCCACATTCTTCAGTCACCACTATCAGTGTCGAAGGGGCACTGCTGCTGATTCTTAGCTTCCTGCCAGGTACCACCACGAATGCACTATAGCTTGCAACACATCAAACTTATAAAGCACAATGATAGAAAATGCCACTTTTCTCCTTGTGTAATGCACTGTGATTATGATACCAAAGCATATTGTTTATAGTCCAACTTCTTACAGAGTTTTAGTAAAACACCTTCTGGTTTTAACCTACAGCCTTTCCTCCACCCTTTTGTCTTCAAAATCGTAGGCACAGACATATCCAGCACCAAATTCAAATGAAAGACATCAAGCAATATTTGCCATGCTGCTGTAAGATAAATCTTTATCATGTCCAGCACCATTTTGTCTTAGAAGAGATCATCTCCTTGGAAACTATGTAGTAAGAGATTTAAATAGTTGTGGGCTTAATGGACTCAGCAATTTCCCAGATATATCCACTAAATGGCATACTCAGACACAGCTTAGTCTCTAACTGGTGACTTCTTCCCTTAACCGGGAAAATATAAAATGAAAAGTGCCAAAAGAGGCAATCAGGCAAGACCTCAAGGATAAGGTCTGTTTAGAGAAGGGAGAGACGGCACCTGTCTGGAAGATTTAGTCAAGGATTCTTAAAAATGTTTGCATTCTGGCTGACTTGAAAGAATAATTATAATAAATCAGGGATAATATAAACATTTTCTAGGTTTGAGGCAGCATCACAACACCTATCACAGAGACAAGAAATAATAGGGCACATGTGGGAAAAAGCAAATAGTGCTATTTGCCAAGAAAATGGAGATATGTCAGAAATAATGATAGCCATTTGGAAAAGGGAAGCAGTGGCCACTATACCAAGGAAGACTTTGTAAATGGAATTTAACTTTGCTCCAAATGGAACATCTCTTCTTATCTGTCTTCCTTAAACACAGAGAACATTATTTAGCATGTTACTTCTCTTTGCTATACTGTTATCTCTATCTTTATGAGAAAAAAATAATAAATTCAATGTTTATAGATCAATATTTGCTAATGTTTGATCATTTCTAAATTAGGTCACATATTTTATTTTGTTTGTCATAAATCTGAAATATAGACACAGATTTACATCCTGTATGACAGTCAGAGGCAAAGTGTTAGTAATTTAGATGTGATCTTTCTTATTAATCACTTTTTGTCATAGAAATGCTGAGCAATTCTCAGAGGATCACTGTGAAAATTAAAGATGAGAATATAAAATCATGTCACTTACCATATACTTTAGATATAGTAGATTACCTAGTTTGTCAGCAATCATTATTATTTCCATTTTTCAGATGAGAAAACTTAGGAGCAGAGAGGTTATATATAATTTGTCCAGGTTGCCTAGCCAGCAAGTGGTGGAAGGTTATGAATACAGGTAATATGATTTTATTAATCTAAACCTGCATCACAGCAACATTCTGCCTCTCACAGAGGGCCAGAGCCCCTGGTAGACAATGTAAACCTTTTCTTTTCTTTGGATTTGCTTTCTTATCTTTGCTTTTGTGTTATATTCTAAGCATTCATTTTGATGGCATTTTGGCATCTATGGGGAGAGGGTTGAGAAAAAGGTTCTGTGAAAACCTCTGTTCCATTCTTATTAATTAAAAGCAAACTTATCTTCTTTTTATGTCACACAAACAGCTTTGATGTGAAAGTCCAGCCATCTCCAGCAAATATTAGCCAACAGATGCATTGTGCAGAAAGAATCAATAGTGACTACTATTAGGTGTATGCATGAAGATACCAATCACTTCTCTACACAGACATCCCAAAAGAACTCAGTACCCAAAAAAGCATAGTAAGACTGATGGCACAGAAAGCAACCACTGTGTTAATAGCTAGGCCAGTGTCTAACACTTTCAGATCAGAGCCCTAGTAAAATACTGTTGGAGCATGCAGCTTGCTGGAACCTAACAGAGCATCTTTCCATCAGCCTAAACCCTAGTCTTATAAATTTACTTCCTTCTATCTGGCAGCACAATCCAAAGTGATGACTAGTCTTCCTTTGATGTGTATACAAGGAAGAGAGTGCATCGCAGGAAAGTTAGTTGGTGATGTGGTCTTCTGAATGCCTGTGTCTCTCTCGAAATCCATATGTGGAAATCTAATCTCCAAGGTGATGATATTAGAAGTTGGGCCCTTTGGGAGGTTATTAAGCCATGAGGGATTAGTGCCTTTCTAGAAGAGGCTTAAGGGAGCTTGTTAATTCCTTCCCCTTCACCACGTGAGGATACACAGGCGCCATCTGTAAGGAAGATGGCCCTCATGAGACACTGAATCTTCCAGCAACTTGATTTTGGACTTCCCAGCCTTTAGAACAGTGAGAAATACATTTCTATAGTTTTTCAATTACCCTGTCTAAGGTCTCTTGTTACAGTGGCCCAAATAATCTAAGACAGTTGGCTTACTTACTGATGTCTCCTCGAAGTAACAGGAAGTGGAAGAGAAGTAAACACATACATTTCAGGCTACAGTGACTGCCTATTAATAAGCATGAGTCAATTAATGATTTGGAATATGATCAAAGATGGAGAACATGATATGAAGAAAACACAGAGCATATCTCACCCTTTAAAATATCAGCATTTTAAGACAGCTTAAAACAAATACAAGCTCAACTGGCAAGCATACTAGCATGGATCATGTTTAAAATTATGGGGAAATTTTGCAAATGTATCTATTTACTTCTTAGCTTCCTGCAAGAAAAATTCCTCCATTGTGAGACCATATTCACTGAAATCATCTTATGAACTATTGAAGCAAATGGGATTAGCACATAATATGTTCATCTGGAGTTACACTGGGCTTGGTGACAGACTTTTTACTTATTTTGTTTGAGCTTACATCTCAATTTTTTTCCTATGTACTATGTTAAAAATACACATATTTTCCTTTCTCTCTCTCTCTCTCTCTCACACACACACACACACACAAACACATACACACAAGAAGTATTAAGCTAGAAAGACCATATAAGAAAAATCTTGTTCAAGACTAGATACTATACTTAGCTCTAAGATAAATATAATTATATAAATAAGCAACAAAACAGACCCAGCATTCATTTATAAATTCAGAGAAAACAGCTCCAAGACAGTAAGATTCATGGGTCTTCTACCATATTCATATGTTCCACATTCCTTATATACTCTGTAGTTCTCTGAGCTGACACTTGGAAATGAGCAAAGGCTTTTAGTAGGTGTTGTCTAGGAATTCCTTCAGAAATAATCTCACTGCATATGAGGGTGGACATTTAATTGATTTTGTATTTGTAGGCTATTTTATAATGTTGTGGGTTAGAAATTATTTGTAGAGAACTGTTAGTATGTGAATATTTGTCAATAGTGATATACATGAATTTTGATCTGCGTACATACAAGTAATTTCTGCCAAGTATAAAAGATAATTGTAAACACTACACTTTATTGCCCTAAAAATATGAACCAGTTTAGTGTTAATAATATATTTAACATATATATAGATGTGTATGTGTATACCTATATGGATATATGTTCTTCAGATTCTGTTCTGAATCAGTCTTTACAATTTTATATTGCTTCACTCTTTAATTCCTGAGTAGAATAAAATGGCTGACATGTTTATTTTGTATTTGCATGAGATTTGTTGCTTTAACTTTCCAAAAGGTATGAATTACCACACACACACATATCAGTAAATATCACACTTGATTCAAATGAATCCTTATTAATAGTTCATGTTACTGGGAATTGGTTGAGAGTGGTTGTCATAGTTTTTGGATTTCTTTGCCACCTATGCAAAGTGAACATTTTTCTCGTCTCATTAAGAAAATGTGATACCTTTCTGCCAGATACACTAAAGAGCAAGATCTCGACATGTGGCTACACGGCCTGTAGAATACATAACCATGGAGGTGCCATGAACACAGACTCTGAGGACGGTACTACAACTCCGTTAAAGTTGAAGAGCAATATTTATTGAACACATTATGCTCCAGGTATTGTTTTAAATACTTGTTTACTTTCTGGTTGGATTTAGAAGAAAGTGACGATAAAGACAGCTTAACATTATGGGGAAATGAAGGTTGATGTGGATTATGTTATAAACCTAAAAAGTACATGAAGCATGGGCAGTAGCCACAGAAACACTTTCAGAAGACAAATATTTGGACAAACAAGAGAAGAATTGTTCTTCCTAATTGCTATTAAATAGTTCCCTTCAATAATTTCATTGTCTCTTTTTTCCCTTGGTCTTTAGTGTCTTTTTTTCAAGGATAACACAAGTTCTATAGGCAAGAAAAAAAAAAAATTACAGAACAGTAAATGGAAACTACAGCCAAAAAAGGAAGTTTCACTTCTTTAAAACAGTCTTCTAAATTGATTAAAGCTTCACAAGAACTCTGAAATAATATAAAATAATTTTGACATGTAACTGTACTATTCATGTCAACATTAATTCATGCTAAGTGAACATCAAGGTCACCTGTCTAGAATATTTTAAGTTAATTTTAGCATTCTTGAAAGAATGGCAAGATAGGCCCTTTTTACACATATTGCTATGGGATTTAGGTTAAAGTCTTATAATTTAACAACACTTGAGGCTTTAGAAGTAAAATTATTTGAACATTATTTTATTAACACAATAATAGAATTTTGAGATCCAAAGAAGCTTACAAATCATCTTATAAATCTGCCTTTATCATGTTTGAATACTAGCAAAGAAAATATTCTTCAAGTATGCCCCAACTCTTCTCAAACATTTCTGGCACGAAAAACTAAACCTTCAATAATTCCTTAGGCAATGTAGGATAACTTCAGAAACACCAAATGTATAATCAGCTCTTCCTGTGGATGAGCAAAAACTATCCCTGGGTACCTTCCAACAATTGGAGGAATAAGGTTGAATATAAGTGAAGTTTGAGTTACAGAAAGAGCTAACAGATGTCAGTAGAACTAAATAAGACAGTATCCTGAATTGGTAAAAGAAATAAATGCCCAGATTCAGTAATACCAGCAAATCTCAGTGAATATAAATAAATCAAAGTCACACCTAGGCTCATTGCAGTGAAATTGCAGAACATCAAAAATAACAATCCTAACAGCAACCAGAAAATAATTTATGTTAAAACAGAGCATGAGACTGAAAACTGACCTCATGCTATAAAATGAAAGCTAGATAAGCATGCAATAACTTTTTCAAAGTACTGACAAGCAGTATCTGTCAACACAGTATTGTTATACAGTGAATATGTTTAAAGCAGGAAAATGAAACAAAGACATTTGTAGATAAAAAGGCTGAGTTAGTTTTCCACCAATATATAACCTAAAAAAAAACTGAACAACAACAACAAAAACCATACTGACTGAGCTATTTTAAGAAGGGAAAAAATTCATAATCTCTATATTATTATAGCAGCCACAGAAATGCAACACCTTGGTCTCTCAATGTGGGTGGAAGGTCATAGTTGATTATTAACCACACTGCTGCCCTGTGGGTGACGTTACATTTGTTTTAAAGTCTTGCCTTGCTGAGGTTGATCCCAGCAAATTACCAACCATGGCAGGTGTACCATCACAGCCCATCAGCCTGGAGGAAACTTTTGCATAGCTGCACAGAAGTCCCAGACTCTATTTACCAAATCCTTCTTCTCTCCCTCTCTGTAATCCTTTCTATTTTGTTTTTCTTTTTTAAATTATTTTGTTAGAGACAGTCTTGATCTGTTGCCCAGGCTAGAGTACAGTGGCATGATTAAAGCTCACTGCAACATTGAACTTCTAGGCTCAAGTGATCTTCCCCCCTCAGCCTCCTGAGTAGCTGGGACTACAGACAGGTGCCACCATGCTCAGCTAATTAAAAAAGAATTTTTTTTGTAGAGACAGGGTCTCGCTATATTACTCAGGCTGGTCTCAAACTCCTGGCCTCAAGCACTCCTCCCTCCTCAGCCTCCCTATGTTATTAATGTTGCTTTATTAGTATCTTTGGGAAAAACTTATGGTCTACCTTTGGTGTATCTTAGGACAGCTACTCATTGAGAGCCTTCATGGGGATAGGTAATATATGAAGTGAGCAGGGTGCCTTGGTGCGATTTCTTAAGGGAAATCGCTTAACAAGTCTCCTGGGACATGTCTGTTAGGGACTGATGGCTACCGTGCAGGCAAAATAATTAGGAGAAAGCAAACCTCAACAGTGGGGAATTACTGGGGAAGAAGGGGAAGAGTTGTCTATTTCCTTCAGAGCCTGGAGTATTCATAGGTGAAGAAAATGTGCTGCATTTCATAAGGAAGGCTTTTTCCTCTTTGCTTCCACAGAAGGGAGCCCCACTGGTGTAATCCTCAAGGTCTCTCTGAACTCTTTCAATCACTCTTCTTTTGATCAGGAAGAATGACACCAGCTGATGAGTGGCTTTAAGTAGAGACAGAGGATATGTGCTATGTCGCCCTTTTTCTTTTCTTTCCCTTGGAATCCAGTTTTTCACACCAGATCTACAAAATGGGGTTTTTATCCAAAACACTGGCAGGGAGGCTTAGAGCATTTTGGCATTGCCTGCAGCAGTGTGGATATCTGTTTAATTCTAGGGTTTGTTATTAGAAGAACCACTTGCCTGTAAATATTAGACTACATTCTCCAAAATCAGCTTTATTAGCAGTTAAGATGATACTTTGGTCTCCACCTGCCTTTCTGCTTTTGTCTTATTTCTTAATGGGTTCAGAAATGCTATGAAGAGATGAATAGTACTGTATTAGTAGAGCCATCTCGAATCTGTTAATACTCAGCACAATGCTGGTGCATAGTAGATAATGAAATGAAATGAATATTCAAGTTCAAATCTGCTGTTCCTATGTAGGTTGATGCTTGCATAAGATGCATTGAACAGTTTTACAACTTCAAATATGGAAGATTTCATCTACATAAACAGGATTTTTTTTCAAGCAGGGTATTTTCTCCAATTATTCACAGGAAAGGGGAGGATTTTATCAGTTGCCACTCTTTGAAATTCTCATTTAGCTAAGCACCTTGGAAAGACACTATGTTCATTTCCTGAAAACACTTTGACTTTTACAGTAAAATAAAATATGCAATAAAATATCTTTCCTAATTAGGTAATATCTGCTATAAAAAAGGAAACCATAAAAGTGGAATATGGTGCTCTCTGGAAGACCTTGCCAGTAATGTGTCTACTGCAAGACTGCTGATACTAGTGATCTGCATAATCAAACAGGCTTGGATGTGTTAAAAAAAAAAGTGCACAAAATCTTCCTTTCATTCCAGTCTGCACATTTTCTTCAGCCCTGTTTTATAATCACAGGCTCACCAACACTGACACCATGAAGTGTGTTCTTAAACCACCTGTGAGTTTTAAATCTATACCCTGATTTATAACATACAACTTCCTTTGTGGAACTCTGACTTAAGGATGCATTTACCAGCCACTCATGTCACCAGGACAGCTCTCACGGTGCTCCCTGCTCTTCCCTGACTTCCATGATGCTGGCATCTGATTGAGCCCACACTCTTTGGTTATAAAAAAAAACTCTGCTCTTCTGTTTAAAGGGACTTCATCTCCATTCTGTATTCCCTTTATATTTCCTTCCCTCTTCAAATTGTTGTGTTATTCCTAGTAAAAAGATAAAGTCTGATTTTCAAGTGGAGCTTGGATATTTACTACTCCAGTTTGATGACTCTCTCTTTGCAAAAATGGGTTTTGCTTTCCTTTTAGTTTTCTCTTCTGCTTTTAGTTCAAACCAATCCTGTGTCTACAGCTAGATAAAATGGCCTGTCTTCAAATCCCACGATTTCTAAGACTTCTAAGGCACTAACATGATCATGCAGAGGTTTCATCTTATGTAATTGGAGTAATTATGAAATATATTATTTGTAACATATGGTAAATTAACAGTTTTAAATAAAGAAGATGATTTTGATTGGGTCAGGAGATTGGCAGTGGGGACCAGGGATCCCTCACATGGATTTCTGAGTTCACACAGGCTCAAAACTGTCCAAGGAGATTTCTTAGTTTATGCAATCTCACGTCCAATAGTCCAATAAAAGCTAAAGCTAAAGTTTATCTAAGCATTGGTGGTTTTTCAATTTTTAACTAGATATCTAGTGTTTTAAAGACTTTGCTTTGGTTATAAATGTGAGAATTGGGAAAATCTTGATTAGAGACAAATATGTCTAGTGAACAGTAAAATTTTTAGGTAAAGATCTATTAAGGTGAAGTGTGGAAAAAATGTGTAATTATGCATATTATACAAACTCTCACTTTTGGGGAGTGATCAAGTTAGACATAAGTCATCCAGACCAACTCCGTTTTGTAGATTAGACAATCGACATTGGAAGAGGATAAATATCCAGGAGGCACACATTTAGAACATTCACAGGCATGAGTAAGAACCAGATCTCTTGCTTCTCAGAGCAGGGAAATTTATCATATACTTTTCTGATTTTTTCTCTAACTACTTAAAATAGGAAAACAAATACCTTTATATTAATGGAGCTAGTTGTATATCACTTAATCCTTATCAGAATCCAAATAAGTAGAACATATGATCACCCTCCCCTTTCTTTTTTTCGAGACAGAGTCTTGCATTGTCACCCAGGCTGGACTGCAGTAGCGCAATCTCATGTTACTGCAACCTCCGCCTCTCAGGTTCAGGCAGTTCTCCTGCCCCAGTCTTCCCGGTAGCTGGAATCACAGGCACCCGTCACCATGCCCAGCCAGTTTTTGTAATTTTAGTAGAGACTGGGTTTTACCAGGTTGGCCAAGCTGTTGTCAAACAATTGACCTCAGGTGATCCAACACCTCGACCTCCCAAAGTTCTGGGATTACAGGCGTGAGCCACCACACCTGGCCTGATTCCCATTTTATAAAAGAGAAACCTATGGCTCCAGTTTAAAGAATTTTAACAGTTCCCCAAAATAATATTCTCACTTTGTTTTCATCACCTCAAAGCAGAACCTGGGTTTATTTGCAATTTGACAGATACACCAATTGCAAAGAAGACTTTGAGAACAGAGAGCAATTATGCCACTAAGAAAAACACTCCTTTTCCTAACTTTTAAAAACATGAATTCGAGAAAAAAATTATGGATTACTCTTATTATTTATAAATGCTTTTTATTAATTATATTGAAAATTGCTTTACTTGTGACATTAATCTTGATTCAAGTTTAAACTTTTATTTTTTCTATCACTGAACGAGCAAGAGATGTTTAAATCACCCTTGTTCTCATCCCCTCCACACAATCATGCACATTTATTTTTGGATCCAGATTTTTATTTAGTATTACCAGCAGCATGTTTCTTGTGATATACGGTATTTACAATTGTTCTGCATGTGCCATCACTACTTACATTGAGGTGGGTTTTAGCTCTTTATTATTTTTAAAATGCTATAGAAATCTTTGGGTGGTCCGGCTGCAGTGGTTCATGCCCGAAATCCCAGCACTTTGGAAAGCCAAGGTCAGAGGATTGCTTGAAGCCAGGAGTTCAAGACCAGGCTGGGAAACATAGCAAGACCCTCTCTGTAAAAAAAAAAAAAATTGGCCAGGCATGGTAGAGCACACCTGTGGCCCCAAGCACTCGGATGAAGGAGGATAGTTTGAGCTCAGGAGTTTGAGGCTGGAGTAAGCTATACCATTCTACTATACTCCAGCCTGGAGCAAGACTCTGTTGCTTAAAAAAAAAAAAAAAATTCTAGTATGTAACACCTTTTCTCATTTCAATTATTTTTGGCATTAATCCATTCTTGCATCGCTATAAAGAAATACCTGAGACTAGGTAAGAAAAGAGGTTTAATTAACTCACGGTTCTGCAGGCTGTACAAGAAACATAGCGGCATCTGTTTCTTGGATGTCCTCAGGGAGCGTTTACTCATGGCAGAGGCAAAGGGTAAGTAGGCACATCACATAGCAAGAGACGGAGCAAAGGTGCTATGCGCTTTTAAACAACCAGATCTTGCGAGAATTCACTTACTACCATCACGAGGACAGCACCAAGTGGTAGTGCTAAACCATTAATGAGAAACCTGACCCCGTGATCAAATCACTTCCCACCAGGCTCCACCTGCAATACTAGGGATTACAAATCACTATGATAATTGGGTGGGGTCGCATATTCCAATTATATTATTTTCCCGGCGTGAGTGGCCTGAACAGGGATGACTTATCCCAAGTGTTAACATTTTTTTTTTCTCTGCACCTTTGCCAACATTAGGGAGTACCCAAAAAATGAATGAATGAATTTGACCAAAATGAACCCACTTGGCAATTTTTGCTCTTGGTTTATAAGTGTTAAAATATGCCCTTATATTTATTATTACATTTCATTCATCTTCTGTCCATTTCCTGATCACTTTGTTTTCATTTATATATTGGTTACTTACTATGTTTTCATCTCTCTGCAGAGCCCTTTCTGAAGAATATGATAAATATATTCATACTTGTATTGTTTAAAGGTAGTTTCCATGCTGTTTTATTATATGCAAAAGTTTTAAGGGATTTTTTTTTTCAGAGCTGTTTTCCAGTCCAACATTAAAAGATTAGATCAATATTGAAGTTCATTTTCGGATTTTCTTGGACTGTTTTGCAAGATTTTGCAAGTTGCCTTTTCAAGTTAAATGTTGTTTTGGTCTCACAAAAAGCATGTCTCAATTTTCTTTCCTGCAGTTTGTAAGTATTGCAGGCCAATTTGCAAAGGAACCAATTTGCTCCCATAGACCATAAAGCATACTAGGCCAGCAACATGGTAGGCACCTCATCAAAACCTGTTTTGCTATCTCAATATAATTTGGGTTCAGTTCATTCTTTCTGGAATGTGTTAACATTTTTTTACTCCGTAAATAAATGAACAGATATCAAAAAACCCTATTCTCCTTTGAGTCCCAGATGGAAAATGGCTAAAGTTCAGAATAAATGTTTCCACCAGCAGTATGCCCAGCAGGTGAGATAAGTTCTAAACCAGACCATGAAAGAGATGGTAGACAGAAAAAATAGAAATTGCAAAGCTTACAAAAATCAATAGTGTGTTATAGTCTGTGTGAGAAGTAGAAACCACTTTTAGGTGAACTATTGGAAATCTGTGTCTGAGAACAAATTAGTCTTACTTTCAAGAGCTAAATGACTCTGAGGTATTCATTTAATACTTCTTTATTTAGGCTAGGCCTACGATAGCAAAGCTGAATGGAAAATTACGGTTTGTTCTAACGTGCATCCATTATCCACTCTACCTTGTCTGAAAGGCCTTTCCTAGACTTTCAGACAATCCATTTTTTTCCCTTCCTTGCAAAACACAGCTCAATACAGAAGTACTTTAAGAAGCTTTTCCTGATTAAACACATTCAACTATGGTAATTTCTTGACTTGATGAACCTGTTCTCGTTCATCAATACATATGTTTTGCATTTGTTATTGGCTATTATTAGAATTATCTCTGAATACAGTAGAAAGACGTTAATCATTATTAAGTGACTAATTACACTAATGAATCAGGTCAAACAATACTTTCTCATAAAATGGCCAGATGGTGTTTTCGATTGAACTGTTGGGATTACAATTTTAATTCTCCTATTTATTTTTCTATACCTTTGTAACTATGGCCTTTGTCTTAGATAAGAGCATTGGAAGAAAAAGGATAATTTTTTAAGAGGAGTACCGTTCACTTAAGCTTACTAAACTTTTTTTTAATGTATTATTTATATTTTGAGGAGATAATTGAAAGCAAAAGTAAATAAAAACTAATATATATATATTAGTAATATTTAATGATGTACAATTTCATTTTCTTTCTTTTTAGATAAAAACCTACTGACAAGCTGCTGAAGCTGCATTGCAAATAATTGAAATAATATTTCTTTAGATTATATTACCACTCAGAGTTGGTCAAGGGTAAGCATATAAACTTTGGTTCTAATCTTTTTGGAATATTTAATATTATTTTCTACTCAGGAGAAATGTGTGACACAAAAGAAACAAACAACTCTTCCCCCATTAGTGTTGTTACATGAAATCTTTCCTTTTTCCAGATCCTTTTTACAAAGTTTTCTTAAATGGTTTATAAGAAAGGGTATAATTAGGTAACTATTCTATCAATATTATTACTTTCTCAAGCTTCTTCTACCATATGCCCAGCAAACTGCTTTAATAATGAAGTAGACACAGAAATTCAGAAGCAAAGGAGAGGGAGACACAAATACCATGACAATATTCAATATTATTTTAAATTTGTTTAAGCTTTCTCAAAATTATTACAAAAAGAAAAATCTGATGTGTTATAACAAGTCTCAATTTTGGAAGAGAAAATGCAAACCTTATGAAAATACAAAACTTTACCAGAATAAAATTATTTTTAAAAGTTATCTTCTGCCTGGTGAAAAGAAAATATTTTAAAACTTTATAACTGGACTTCATTATCTTCCTTTAACACAGGAAAGTAAAATATTTTAGCGCACATGCACACACCCACACCCACATACACATACCACTACACTGTATCAAGTCTCTCCACACGAAATAAAGTAGTTTTTAGTTATGATTATTATTTTTATTTATTTTTGATATGGAGTCTCATTCTGTTGTCCAGGCTGTAGTGCAGTGGCATGATCTCGGCTCACTGCAACCTCCGCCTCCTGGGTTCAAGGGATTCTCCTGCCTCAGCCTCCTGAGCAGCTGGGATTACAGGTGTACCACCATGCCTGGCTAACTGTATTTTTAGTACAGATGGGGTTTCACCATGTTGGTCAGGCTGGTCTTGAACTCTTGACCTCGTGATCCACCCACCTTGGCCTCCCAAAGTGCTGGGATTATAGGCATGAGCCACCGTGCCTGGCTGAAATAAAGTAGTTTTATATCTGTCAATGACAGTAAAATACAGTCACATAATATATATATATATATATATAAAATCAATGAGTTTGTGTGTGTGTATACATATATGTATATATTTTCCTACACTAATAATATTTAGGTGTGTCAGCCTCTATAAAAGGTAGTAGAAGTTTCCTGAAGTAACTAGTGAGCTATTCTTCAGCGGTTTTGTGTAGGTGCTTAGGGTTTTCTTTTCCTTTTCCTATTTTTTTTTTTTGAGTGTATTCAAAAACACAGATTGTGGGTGGCCTATAATTTTTTTTGAGTGTATTCAAAAACACAGATTGTGGGTGGCCTATTCTTTCAGTCTTTTAATCCTCAAGTTCTCCAAAATTCCAATGCTTACTAAAAAAAATTTCCTGGTGACTGTAGCTTTGAAAAGATCACTTTCCCTTGGATCTTTTTTTTTTTTAGACCAGAAAAGAATTGCTTCTAAGAATCTTATCTCCTGTTTTATTAAAACAAGTATCATGAAATTCTGCCACTGGTTTGCAGTGAGTATCTATAGATGGTTTAGCCGTCATGCTTCAGATGAAATCTACCAGTGAATCCATCATGTTATCTGATAGTGTGCTCTGCATTAGAAAAGAAGAAACAGTTCCCTAAAAATATATAAGCATTCTCTCAGTTTATATTGAAGATAGTCAATTTGTAATTTTTTAACCTTTTTCTTCCTTTTCTTTAGCCTTTTAGTTGTCTGTTCTTTTTTATAGTAGACCAAATGCATTGATTTTTTTTGCTTAAATGTGAGAGTACCATCATAACTTTCTATGTGAAAATTTATAGTTATGAAATAGTTATTTTTCACAGCATTGCTTATAGCTACACAATTTTGAAAAAACTTAAATGCTCAACAATTATGGAGTATTGGTAAAATAAATTAAGGAGCATACATGTAACAAGTGCTATATGCTTATTAACATTCATTTACATAAGAATGTCTAACCACATAATGTTTAATCATAAGAGGAAAACATTTTGTAATACCTGATGTGATGCCATTTGTGTGTGTGTGTATGTGAAAGAATGTAGTTTTTAAAAGACCAAAATTAGATTTATCAAAATGTTTATGTGGTAGGTTTGTTACATTTTGATTAATAGTTACTTTATTCATTATGCATTTCTACAAATAATAATTAAATATATTTTCTACCTATAATAAAAGGGATTTTTTTTTTCCAAATGTAAGGAGCACATTGACTTTGGAAAATGCTGTGTTTAGAATAGCTAAGCATAGATGTTATGTAAGAGAGAAAAACTACTTGGCTTAAGAAAATGAGAGACATTTGCTTGCAGGAGTGAGGAGGAAGGAATGGAGTTGGGGGGAGAGGAAGAGATGGAGGGGGTCTCGGTAATCTGAGAAGACTGTGTTCACTGCAGCATGCAACTCCCTGTGACCTCTCACAACATTAAGGAAGTTATCAAGTCGTGAAAATCCTCAGTGAGTGTATTAGTCCACTTTGCACTGCTGTAAAGGCATACCTGAGGCTGGGTTTATGAAGAGGCTAGTTTGGCTTACAGTTAGTTCTGCAGGCTGTACAAGCATGGCCCCAGCAGCTGTTGGCTTCTGATGAGTACTCATGGTGGAAGGGGAAGAGGGAACAGGCATATCACATGGCAAGAGAGGGAGCAAGGGAGAAAGAAAAAGAGAGGGAAGGGAGGCATATGACTCTTTTTAACAAACCAGATCTTATGGTATCCAATAGAGCAAGAACTCATCGTTACCAAAAGGATGACACCAAGATGTTCATGGAGGATCCATCTCCATGACCCTAACATCACCAGGCCCCACTGCTCAAATTTCAACATGAAGTTTGGAGAGGACAAACTTCTGAACCATACCAGTGAGTTTATACTTAGGTTGAAATTGGGAAAGACATTAATCTCTTGCATCTGGACTGCAATGGGGTGAAATTGAAGGAAAGTATGAGGGTTCAGGAGCCAAGAGCAGAAGAAAACCACAAGAATGCAAGGATAAAGCAGAATCCTAGGGGAGATTAGACCCTCCCACATCAAAGAGTTATTAGATGAAGCCACTGTCTTTTGATCTCAAGTTTGGAAGGGCCTTAGCCATTACCCACTGTGCTTTAGGAGCTCTTCCAGGAAGTATGAACTGAAAGTACACTTCCCTGCCTTGTATTAGATGAAATCTGTACACTAGCCCACTAGAAGTGCAATGTCAATCTGACTTGAAAACTGTTGGCCATAGGCACTTAAAGAAATAGAGAATAGCCCTGCCTGGGTCATTATGGTTCTGGGAATACAACTTAAAAATAAAAGCTATCTGATAATGGACATAGCTTTTGGGACAGCTTGTTATAAAGATCAATATTATACAAGCTTACAAGAGTGACAAAATTCATGAAGTATCTCAGTGAACAAAACATGCAAAACAGAAGTACTATGCAGCAAGAAATACATAATTATGTCTTTTAAAAATGAATGTTTCATGGGTGAACTAAAAGAGGTCTATGGCTGTTATATAAGACTCTCAAATAATTCCTGCCCCACTTTAAAGATAAGATGCAATCCCCTAGAAAGCAGATAGCTGTCATGGTTCTGTTTATTCAGCATTCTTTAGGGCATTTCTCTGTAAGAAACCAGAGACATTCCCAAGTGGTGCTGATCTGAAAGTTGCAGAGAAAGATTTTGAGATGGGAAGAATATACCACTAAATTGTTACAGGACTGTCAGGCCTCCAAGGTGGAGATGGAAAACATGGCTGGTGAAATCTTTTTTAGGGACTATCCTTAAGAGTTATGTGTGGTTACGAATCTAGTTATTTCTAAGCAGAATGTCTGGCCATGATCCCATTGGTAACAATAATACAGATAATCTTAGGGACTTGGATATTCACATTCCAACTACAATCTTTTTATAGCCCTAGGAGAAAAGATCCCTGCATATTGCTAAATTAAACTTTTACAGTGAGCTACATATGGACTCAATATTAGTGAAGCTACCTTAAAGGGAAGCAACATTAACTTCTATCCAGGGAAAGAGTCACAGTGGAATTGAGACTGCAGACTTCAAACTTGGAAGCTGGATATAATGGGTATATTCAATGTCTTAAAGTTAGACACAACAAGCAAGGCTCCAGGTAGTGGAAGTCAGGAGACCTCTATTTCCAGTGGAACAAATCCCTAGAGTTAGTCCCATGACCTGGGCTGAGATTATGCCTATCAATTTGTCTGTTGCATGGAGAATATTGTGAGAAACAGGATCTTAAGGAATGATGGACATACCTATCCTGGCATCTAATGGGCTATAGTCTGTGTCGGGCAGGTGCAGGAGAAAGCATGGTATTTCCAGGGGCTTTGTGACAGAGAGAAAGGGGTTCTAGTGGTAAGTGCTCTCTAGATAGCAAGATTGGAAACGAGGAGGTGGGATCAGAGAGAGGTAAGCTTTGTTGACCCCTTGATCTGGAGGCTTATGTTGCTGGTATTTTCCTCATACAGGTGGATTGGACACAAGAGCTTTGGGCCTTGTTTTATGAATGGTGATAGTGTGTTGAAAGACTGAATGAGAATTAATTTTAGCATTTTTTTCTGAAATTATAAATGTCAAAGCTCTTTTGTTTTAATCAAATACATAAATATGTTTGCATATTTCTTGGCCGTGCTTTTTGGCCGACAAGACAAGTGTGCTATTACATTAGGGGCTGGGGAAGCTACTTGCTGGTCTTGAATGCAGAAGAGGATGACAATGGGTAATTAATATCCCCCGAAAGGAGGAGAGTAGACAACAGGGAAACTTCTGGAAACAGTTACCTTCTGGGAGCTCAGAGAAGAGTCCTACCCAACTCCAGACCAGAAGGACAAGAGAGAGGCTGGACTAACTGCATGGGCCTGTTTGTCACTCTCCCGCCTTTCTTTTACTTACGTAAGGTTCAAGGAAAGAATTAATAAAACAAATTTGCAAGGAGCTATAACTGTTTTGCTCGTGGGAGAATGTAATGAGGGAGAAAATTGAGTTCTCAAAGCAGATAGGAAAAAGCTACTTAGGGATCAAGCTGCCTTTGTTTGGAAAATGACTTGATTAGACCACTTGGGAAAATGAGTATCTGCGGGGCATGGACATGACCCTGCTATTAGGACGTCAGAGATCAGATAACCCAGGGGAGCAACAGGAAGAAAAGAATAATCTACTGTCATGTGACTTTCCAGCCTCTACCCCCAAATAAGATGTAAAGCTTTTAAGTGTGGTGGTTAATATTGCCTGTCAACTTGATTGTATTGAAGGAGGCAAAGTATTGTTCCTGGGTGTGTCTGTGAGGGTGTTGCCAAAGGAGATTAACATTTCAGTCAGTGGACTGGGAGAAGCAGACTCATCCTCAATCTGGGTGGTCACCATCTAATCAGCTGCCAGTGTGGCTATGATAAAAGCAGACAGAGGAACATGGAAGGACTAGACTTGCTGAGTCTTCTGGACTCCATCTTTCTCCTGTGCTGGATGCTTCCTGCCCTCTAACGTAAGACTCCAAGTTCTTCGGTTGTTGGACTCTTGGATTTACATCAGTGGTTTGCCAGGGGCTCTCACGCCTTTGGCCACAGACTTAAGGCTGCACTGTCAGTTTCCCTACCTTTGAGGTTTTGGGAGTTGGACTGATCCACCACTGGCTTCCTTGCTCTTCAACTTGCAGATGACCTATCGTAGGACTTTACCTTATGATCATGTGAATCAGTTCTCCTTAATAAACTCCCTTTCATATATAGATCTAACCTATTAGTTCTGTTCCCCTAGAGCACCCTGACTGACTCATTAGGTTTACAAAATGTTTTGTTTAGAGGTGTGTGCTATGTGTGGGCATAAATGTGTGTACTGATCAATTAAAACAAAGCTTTGTATAAGAGATAACAGAAAGCATATACACTCTATCAAAAGCAAGACAGAAACTGAGGGAAACCACAGAAATAAAAACTTTTATAAATTAGCATAGTTATTTTTTGTGTGTGAGTGCAGGGTTTAAGGCTTTGCCATATTGTGAAGTTGGAGGTTTAAGGCAATTCCAGATTTAATAAACTAAGAAAATTCCATTTAGATTAAACCTAAGCAGCAAGTATACAATATATTTTAGAAAACCTTATAAAAATATTTTTAAAAACCTTATAGCATTTACAATAATAAGCTAATTTTCTGAAAAAATAAAAAACTATTGGTTTATTCATTCATTCAACAGATATTTATTGAGCATCTGCTGTGTGCCAGCATTTCTTTAAGTGCTGGGGATAGACCTAAGGATGCAGACAATGAAATAGAAAGCAGTTTGAAGATTATAGATACTTATATTTTGCCATAGGGGAAGTTCAGATACCACATGTTATTGGTTGCCCTGTTCTGTACCTCAGGAATATTAGAGAGAGGAAATTTAAGATTGCTGCACATTTGATACTGAATCCCAACACCTTTTTTTTTTTTTTTAAAAAAAACATACGCTGAGTGTCCTCCAATTCAATTTCATTCTGCACTAACTACCTGGGTTAGAGCAGACAGTACAAGTTAAAATCAGTCTTTCACAAGACTGTCCATACTTTAGATGCCAGCCACCTTAGGGTTCCTAGGAGTCTTCATCTGGACTGGAATAAAAAAAAACATGATTTGAACTGAATGGCTGAAACATAAATGTATTTTTTTTCACAGTTCTGTAGGCTGGGAAGTCTGAGATCAAAGTGCTGGCCTATTCAGTTTCTGGCGAGGGCTCTCTTCCTCCCTTGCAAATGCTCACGTGCTTACATGGAAAAGAGAGAGAAACTCTCTGGTGTCACTTCTTACAAGGACACTAATCCCATCATGAAGTCCCATAATCATTACTTCATCTGTATCTAATTACCTCCCAAAGGTCCCATCTCCAAACACTATCAAATTGGGGATCAGGGCTTACACATGAATTTTGGAGGAACATAATTTAGTCCAAAGCACCAGGTTACCTGCCCTCCTATCTGATTTTGCTAAAAGTTCAGGAGCTCCCATGAGTCACCTTTTGGTTTCACAATCGGCTAGAAAGACTTACAAAACTCACTAAAAGAGTTATACTTAGGATTACAATTTTATCATAAAAGATCCAACTCAGGAATAGCTAAACAAAAGAAATGCATTGGACAAGCTCTAGGGTGGAGGGTATATGCAGTGCTTCTATGCCCTCTCCTCATGAAATCCAAATGTGTCACTATCCCTGCACATCAATGTTTCACCAACCTGGAAGCTTCACTGAGCCTTGATGTTCATAGTTTTTACATGGGGTTTTATTACATAGGCATCATTGGTTAAATTATTGGTCATTGGGGACTGAAGTCAATCTCCAGCCCCTTTCCTTTCCCTGAAGCTTGGAAGGCAAGCTTCCAACTCTCTAATTACATATTTGTTTTTCTTGTCACTGCTCTCATTTGGAAGATATGTAGGGATCTACCGTGTACCACCTTATTAGCATAAACTCAGGTATGGTTAAAAAGGGCTAATTATGGCTTACAAAAGACAGTTCTACCACCAGGAAATTTCAAATATTTTTGAAGCTCTGTGTCAGGGACCAGGAACAAAGACCAAATATGTAGTTTTTCTCATATTGCAGATGGAGTTACAATTAATCTCCACCCAGGCCCTAGCCCAATCCAAGCCAGCTGGAGGTGAGGTGATCTAAGATGGGCTCAGTTGGGCAGCTTTGCTTCTGGGGAAATACATGGGCAAGAAGAATACAATCAGGCCTTCATGCCTTTACTATAGAGGCTGCTTCAGCCCTTGGCCCCCAAAAGACATAGATCATGAGGAAGACTTCTCAACTCTTTCACTTTGCTCTCAACCTTTCTTGTAAGTGCTCCTTTGGGTACATGGAGCAGAGCCTGAAAATGAGTGTAATTTTTTCTTGTTGCTGAGGCCAGTCCTCCTTTGGTTTTCTCAGATTTCTTAGATTCATTCTGCAATCTCAGTTCTTATGATTCCAGTGAAAGGTGTGTTTTTACAGATGATGAATCTGTAGCTAATCTTTCAACTTGTAGTTTATGGAGCTTTTTTTCACTATTTTTTTTGTTTGTTTGTTGGTTTTTGTTTTGGTTTTTTAAAATTAGCTTTCCAACAATGATCTTGTAAGACTGGCAGAGTAGGTCATATTAGTTGTCTTCATTAATGCAAAGATACTGCTCTTTCCAGGATAGTATCTAGTTCTCGAACATCGTAAATGGATTAGATATACTGCTTTCTCCCATGTCAGGTTCTTTATGGCCCAGTGTTCACTAGTGAAAAACAAAAGGAGCCACTTGAAGGATTAAAAAATTAGAGCCAAGAAAGCACTTACAAGATAATTCTTTGCTCTCCAAGGAAGGTATCTTACTTTTTTCTATCCCTCATTATTAATGACCATCACATTTCAATTAAGAAATGTTTTATGCTAACCAAGTACTAAGACAGAAATCTTCAGACTTCAAAGATATAAAAGAAACACCAGAGAAACTATTAAAAATGCAAATTCTAGGCAATATCTCCAAATTTTCTTATTCAGTGGGGGAAGGATGAAGAGCCAGCTTGTCAAGAAATGTTTCTGTGAGGAAGTGATATCTGAGATGAGCCCTGAAAAGTAACTAAGACTGTTGACTACATTAAGAGACTGGCATAAGAAAGAAATGTCCTGTAGAGAACAAATCTGTTCATGGCTCTATGGTGAGATAAAAGAGTGATGTTTAAGAAACTGACAAGCTGATTTTGATTAGAGAGCAGTGAACAGAAGGAAAAGAGTTGTACCAGAGATTAATAAAATAAATGAGGTGGTATTAGACATTATGAGCTTTAACTAAGAGCCAAAAATGTCATTGAAATAGCAGAGTAGTATGATCATAGATTCAGATGGAAAAGCTTACTCTTTTATACTTGAAAATTATGTATATTACAAATACTTCATGTTGATAATTTGATAATAAAATGGATACATTTCTCAAAAACATATTATCATAGTAGAAAAAAGAAGGAAATTAAATAGTTCTAAGTCTATTAAAGAAACTGAAATTTTAAATATTATTTAAAATATTTCTTACAAAGAAAACCCGAGACCAAAGTAGCTTTACTGGTGAATTCTCCCAAACATTTAACAAAGTATTAATGACTATATTATACAAACTCTTCCAGAGAAAAGGAACAAAATTATAATCAACTTCTAATTATTTTATCTGAGGCTAGCATAACATTAAATGAAGAAACAAATATTTAGCTTAACAAAAGAGAATTACAGACCAGTCTCTCTCATTAAATCATTAATAAATTAACCAAATAAAACTAGTAATATCAAAAGGATAATACATCAGGACCAAGTGGGGTTGATTCTAAGTAGGCAAGGGCCATTAAAGACTAGAAAATCAAATAATGTAATTGATCAAGTTTATACAATAACGGGAAAAACTATCTAGGTGAATATAGACAACTTATTTGACGACATTCACCACCCACTTGTGATAAAAGTTCAACAAACTTGAAATATGAATGAGCTTTCTTAATTTAATAACACTATCCATGAAAAATCCTCAGTGAACAACATAATTATATAGCATTGAAAAATTTCAATTTAAATAAGACGTGACAAAAATGCTCACTATCACTATTTCTATTTCACATTATATTAGAAATTTCAGTCAGCACAATAAGGCAAAATCATAGGCATTAGAATTGGAAAGGAAGAAATAAGATAGTACCTATGCATTGATGACATGATAGAGTACATGAAACATCCAAAAGAATTGCAGACCCAATATTAGAAAAAAATAAATTTAACAAGATAATAGAATATAAGTCAATATACCAAAAAATCAATGGAATTTCTATATATTAGTAGTAAGCAAAGAGAAAAAAAAACTATAAAATGAAACCATTCATAACATTAAAAATTATTTATGAATAAATCTAGCAAATAATGTATAAGACATTTTTTGCTTCACACTGAAAACATTATTGACAAAAATTAAAGTAGATTGAAATAAATAAAGGAATATATCTTACTCATGTAGTGTAAGATTCAATATCACTTCTCTAAATAATACTTGATAGATTGAATGCAGTCCTAATGTAAACTCCAGCCTTTTTCTCCTAAGGAAACTAATGAACTGATTTCAAAAGTTATATAGAAATGCAAACAGCCAAAAATGGTCCCAGCAGTAACGAAGAAGGATTAATAGCTCTAAACCCTACAGTACCAGTTATCAAGAATAAGACCTATTACAAAGCCTAATAATTAAGACAATGTAATATTGAGTTAGAGACAGCTAAGCTGACTAATAGAAAATAAACATACTTACACGTTCATGGTGGTCTAATTTATGATTAAGCTAACATTTCAATAAAGAGAGGGAAAGGCTGTCTTTTCAGTAAATGTTGTTGAGTAATTTGATATCCATATAGAAAAAAATTTATCTTGTTCCCTACCTCATTCATAAAAATCAATTCTAGATAATTTATACATCTAGATGTAAGAGGCAAAATGACAAAATGCTCAGAGGAAATGATATCATGATTTTGGAGTAGGCCATCATTCTTTTAAAGGACACACAAATATTTACCATGAAAGGGGAAAAAATGGTACATTGGAATAGAGTAAAATTAAGAAATTCTGATCCTAAAAAGTCATCTTAAAGGGAGATGACATGTGGCATGGAAGCAGATATTGCATACGTATGTCTGATAAAAAAAAAACTCATAAAAAGAACTTCAAATCAGCAAGGAAAGACAGTCGACTTAACAGAAAAATGGGAACTTCCTAAAGGAACATATCAAATATTTAGTAAACATAACAATGTTTTCAACTTCATTAGTTATCAGGGAAATGCAAATGGAAACTACATCCTCAAGAATGATTACACCAAGGAATACTATGCAGCCATGAAAAAAGGATGAGTTCATGTTCTTTGCAGGAACATGGGTGAATCTGGAAACCATCATTCTCAGCAAACTGACACAAGAACAGAAAATCAGACACTACATGTTCTCACTCAAAAGTGGGTGTTGAACAATGAGAACACGTGGACACAGAGAGGGGAGCATCACACACAG